>JAQFVV010006272.1:4056129-4300716 GCA_028023455.1 Epiperipatus broadwayi
CAATGAAAGCTAAATAGTTATGTCTGGATATTGTGAGCTTTATAAACAATTAGTAAAATCATGTCTCAAAGTTTGATCAACATTGTCGACAGAAAACCATTAACACAGCACAATGGTGGCGCTAGTGTACTTCCTCTTGTGACGAATCTGATTTCTTACCAGTTCACAAATGAAACGCATATTGTCAAATAGCAATAATAATTAAAATATGTATGAAAAAATATAAAATGAAATACTGTAGTTAATAAAAAAAGTAAAAACAGTTTGTCTTGTATCAATTTTTTCAAATATTTGAAATTTTTTATTAGTCATATTTTATTTTTTTAATTTTTTTATGCAAATTTTAAAGTAATTTTTCCTTGTTGCTTTGCTTTTATCCAATTTCTGAAAATTACAGAACATATGCCCCATTTTTCAAGGTAAGTTAAGTCTATTTTTGTGCATTTTTTTTAATGCAGGTTTTCTGCAGAACCTATCTACTACATAAAATGAGACCCAGGTGTAATAGAATTCAACTTTTCTGAAAAATAATATCTTCTCCACCATCTTTTTCCTTGGACTTAAGGGTAACCTTTTTATTTATGAACTATTTTATAAGACATTTACTGACTATACCAAGAAGTTAGTGATATTCAATATAGATGATTTATGGATTTATGTAAAGTGTAATTCTTAAAGTTATTACATATCAAATGCACTCAGTGCTAACATGAAAAAAGTTGGTTACCAATTAAATTCATTTGTATTTGAATTCTGATATATATTTAAACCCCACTGTATTGAACCCTGATATATTTACATTATTGTATTTGAACTCTGATATATTTTTGAATTCTGTGTATTTGAATTTATGTATATTTAAATTCTGTTGTATTTAAACTCTGACATATTTGAACTATTGTATATAAACTCTGATATATTTGAGCTCTACTATAATTAAATTATTATTTTACACTATGCTGTAAAAAAAAAACATTATTTTGTTGATTCTTAGAATTGTGTCAACATTTTTTGTTCATTGTTGTCTGCTCTTCCAATTGACATTTACTAAGAATCTCTTTCCTCTGTGATCTAGAAGCAATTTTAAATGTCTGGGTGATGGTATAACTGAGGTAATCATTTATATTTGGTTTCCTCACCAGTAAACACATTTTTAGGCTGTAGGACTAGTGGCCAACTCTAGTCTTAGATATCCTGCTGTCCATTACAATATATATATAAAATGTGAAATATTGTATAAGTTAAATTTGTGGAAGACAAAATCTTACTAACTGTCTCACAAGGAACATTAAAATATTCAGCAGAAGTCTTACATTAACATGGGTTTTTGCTGAAATTTTAACATCCTTTGTGATATTAAAGAGATTTTGACTTCAACAAATTGCATATATATATATAAATAGTAAACCAAATCTAATTAATAATGATAATTACATCTACTAATATTACATAATAGCTTAGAATTCAAATGAAAATGATCAAAATTAATGAAAACCTAATTATATAAATAAGGTGACTAAATGAAGGAGAAAACTTAATCACATTGGTATGATAAAATTGAATATGAAAAAGAAAACAGTCCTAATATCATGCTTAGATGACTTAACATAAATTACTGAGATCATATCAGGTAATATAATTGTTAAAACCCTAAGAGAAAAAATGTAAAATATCTAAGTTGATATCTAAAACTAAAATAAAAATTATCTTTACTATTCATGAAGATATATTTGAAAAATATATTGATAATTGAATGAATTAAACCATAATCTGAGCTTAGAATTAGAATTCCATATGACTGAACCATTTTCCAAAGTGTAGAGAAATGAGGTGATAAATAATTTGTATTTTATATCATCATTGAAAAGAACCCATTGTTAAAAAATAAAATTGCTAAGAATAAATCAATAAGAAAAATCCAAAATGTCAAATATTTTGAAGGCAAAACAGAGGAACAACTAATTATTTAGATCACACCAAGAGCCAATGTTGTAAAGATCTTTCTGAAGAAAAGTACAATAAATAATAGATGTAATTCTTCTAAACTCTTTACAATCTTTAGCATAGATTGAAAGATAAGAAAATTTCAGATAATGTTTAAGATCATTCATGTAAATATTAAAAAAATATAGACCCTTAAATCATATTTAAGGAAAATTTTGTCATTTAATTTAACAAAAGCTGTGCGGCCACGATACAGATTCAAATCAATCAGTAAATAAGCAACTATACCGGAAAATCTAATAGTTGTATTTTTTTTTTAATATATATGTAAAGCAATTATTTTATTGCTAACAGTAAGCTTTTTTTTTATACGATCAAAAATTATGATTAATTTTTTCCTTTCAATATTACTTTTTTTTTGTTTGGTTAACAATCTAACTTTTTTCTCTTTTTATTTTATAAAATATTTTTTAACTTGTGTCTATCAAATTTCCTTCTTGTCAAATTTCTATTATACTTTAATAAAAGCAAACTGTATGTAATATTTTAATGTCAAAATTAAACTAAACATGAATAATTAAAAAAAATACTGGCAAAAAAGTGTTTGTATACATGAAGGCAGTAAAGAATCCGAAACCAAAAATTGAGTCATAAAAAAAGAAGAAAGAAAAATCATAGAATAACTTTCTCTGCAAGCATTTAATCGTATTTTGTCAAATTTATTGATTTCCAACATAGCTTGGCAACTTTACTTTTAAAATGAAAAATAATGAGGATGGTTTAATTATTCCCAAGACATTCTATTTTTGTTTATTGGTTCCACCTTGCAATTACTGCTACTGGTTATCTTTTGCCTTATACAATATGTTCATTTCAATGCTGTAATTAATAAATCAAAGTCAAGCGCCAATAATAATTAATTTTTATTTTAAACAATTATTTTTAATCAATATATTAAATATGTCAGTGTGCTTATGTATCATACTTAGCAACTGTTAATTGTGTGTGTGTGTGTGTGTGTGTGTGTGTGTGTAAGAGAAATACACTTCTTAAATAAAGATATTAAAATAAGCACTTTTATTATTAAAGTAGTATATTCATATATGTACGCATAGCATTTAAGGTAAAAAATAAATGTGACATAAAACAGTCTAAGATTATTCTATTTAAATCAGTCGAGACATAAATTTTTTCTTGTAAACACATTTTATTTAAAAAATAAAATTGCTACTGCATTAATGGATACAATTTGTTTTTCATAGACAGCTGGTGACTTTTACAAAAAAATAGAATTTTCGAATAATTAGCACAATTCTTACTTGATTTAGATTCGATTTTTTTATGGTTTAAAAAAGACAGCAAATAAATTGTTAACTTTAATATATTGTATGTTTTTGTATATAATGACATGTATTTAAAATCCAATACTGTGTACGATTGATAACTTTGAATATCTATTTTATATGTACCGATATGTAACTCACTGCATTTGTCGCTATTCCATGAACTAAGATTTGAGTTTTAATGAGACTTCAAAATTTTTCAAGAATTCCAATCAAAACTAGGCTTTTTATTTCAGATAACTAGCCCAAATCCAAGTCCCCTCTATTCAATTATTGGGTGATAAATATATATCTAGTTATTTTTATCTAAAATATAAAATAAAATAAAAGAATTTTAAATCATATTCACCAGCATATTTGGTTAAAGTAGTTGGATACGGCCACTTTGTTTGCTGGCTTTCTATAAAGAAACAAAAATTTTTACTAGAAAATAAAAATTCTTTTTAAATAACATCTCATTTGCATAATAACTTGCGTTTGTTTAGAAATACCTATTATAAGAATGCATCTATTTAAATAATATTCAGGTTTTATTAAAGTTTGAGTTATTACATATATATATATTGTAACACTCATGTCTGAGTTTACAGGCGTTGTACCCATGTTGACCTTAAGTGATTCTGATTCCTCTCACATAGGATCTTAATATGCCGTTTAATATAGTATGGGCAGAATGCCAGCTGAATATGTAATATTTAAATACATGTACATTGTCTATACTAAACAATGTAATTAGAAGGGACTTGGGCTCAATACTTTCAAACATTCTACAGCTATACACTTCATCTTATACAATCGATACACATGACCACATACATGTGAAAAAATAAATGATCTTCAATGTACATATTTTGTGCTAAACCAGCACAGATCAGTTGGTCCAGCATATCACAATCTCCTACACATATATACAATAAGTGCTCAGTTTATATTAAGATCAAAAAATCTTCAAACTTTAGTGGACAAGCTTCAATATTCTCCACCCACCAATTGTTCAGCCATCTATATCATTGAAAGTCTGAGGATGGAATACTCAAAGCCATTGATGATGCCAATATTATTGCTATACCCGTCTTGACCTTAAGTCACTCTGACCCCTTACTCATACGTCCTAAATATGTTTATTTAAATATGCAGAAGGATGAGCAGAATACAGGCAGAATATTTAAATACATGTATAGTGTCAATACTAAACAATGTAATTAGAAAGGACTTGAACTCAGACTTTCAATGCTCTTATAGATATCCCCTCTATCTTATAAAACTGATATAAATGACTGTATATATGTGAAAATGATAAATGATCTCCAATATATCTTTTGTGCTGAACCAGCACTCATCAGTTGTTTGAAATCACCATCTCTCACACACATATACAATCAGTACTCAGTTTTTATTAAGATAGCAAATCTTCAAACTTTAATGGACAAGCTTCAATCTTCTTCACTCTCCTAACCTTCAGCCATTCATATTTTAATTATGAGACTGAAATATTCAAAGCCCTGATAACACCAATATTATGGTCATACCCATGTTGATCTTAAGTCACCCTGACCCCTCCTCATACATAGGACCTTAATATGTAATCCCTCTTCTGTATATTTAAATGGACATATTAAGATTCTATGTGTGAGGGGTCAGAGTTACTTAAGGTAAACATAGGTATGACAATAATATTGGCATCAACAAGGGCTTTGAGTGTTTTATTCTCAGATTTTCAATGATATGGATGGCTGAAGAGTTGGAGACTGGAGAAGATTGAAGCTTGACCATTATAGTTTGAAGATTTGCTATCTTAATATAAATTGAGCCCTGATTGTATATATGTGTGAGAGAGGGTGATCTGGATCAACTGATGAGTGCTGATTCAGAACAAAAATGTATATTGGAGATCATTTGTCTTTTTCATATGTATGAGATCATTGGAGTGGATAGTTGTTGGAAGTTTGAAAGTCTGAGTTCAAGTTTCTTATAATTACATTGTTTAGTATAGACAATATGCATGTATTTAAATATTTCATATTCAGCCTATATTCTCCCCACCACTCTTCTGTATAATTAAATGGACATATTAAAGTCTTATGTGTGATGGATTAGAATGACTTAAGATCAACATGGGTATGACAATAATATTAGCATCAACAAGGGCTTTGAGTAATTCTTCCTCAGATTTTCAAAGATATGGATGACTGAAGAGTGAGAGTGTGGAGAAGATTGAAGTCTGTCCATTGTAGTTTGAAGATTTGCAATTGTAATATAAACTGACTCTTTATTTCAGTACAAAATATGTATATCATCATTTGTCTTTTTCACATGTATGTGGTCACATGTATAAATTGTATAAGATGGGAGCAGATAGCTGTAGGAAGTTTGAAAGTCTGAGTTGGAGACCCTTTTAATTATATTGTTTAATATAGACAATATACATGTATTTAAACATTATATATTGTACCCTCACTTCCAGGAAATATATAATAAAAATAAAACAGGACTAGCTCAGATAAATGGTTATGCTCAGCTAAAATGCATATAATTGATAATAAAGATATTCTATGTTAATGTCTGTTGTTTAACTAACTCTAACTAATAAGAAATAATAATATGATTTGGTTTTATAAACTAAATAAATAAATATTTATTAAAATCATGAGACCATGAAGTGAGATACAAGTGGTAATATGAATTACATTGAGCCAATATCCCACAGGATATAACCTCAATGGCATAAGAATACTATCGTCCCTTATTATCTCAATAAATTTATAGCATTTTTACGACTTTAAAAATAATTAATTAATTAAGATAATACTGATAAATAAATCCTAATCTTTTTATTCAAAATAATATAACTAAAATAATCTCAGGTACTTTAAACTAATTCAAGTCAATTAAAATTTCTGTAGTCAAACATGATAGGGGATTTGATATCACCCTCAACTACACCTAAATAATAATAATAATAATAATAATAATAATAATAATAATAATAATAATAATCATCATCATCATCATCATCATCATCTTCACTGTATAATTTAGTCTTATCTATTTCCCCCATTATTGTTATTATCAATAATAATAATAAATAAATAAATAATATAGCATAATCTTTTAGCTTTCATGTGGCATCTTGAATAAAATATGTGGCATAATCTGACAATCTGAGAATATGTAGCAATGAATAATATTATAACTCTGTGTAATAAATTATATAATTAATTTATGACCATAATGATAATGTAAATGAAAATTTCTCAAATAAATCATATTAAGAAACACTATAATTCTTAAATAATAATCTTATTTGTACTGTGCAAATATTATGTTCTGGTTCAAAACATCTGTAATCATGAGTTGGCGATGTGAAAGAATCAATTCAACACAAAAATTTATAATAAAAAAAAACACGTTTAACAAATTTTATTACAATATTTTCAACAAAAATAAATTATGTACAATATTTACAGTTAAAGAATCTTGGATAATTACATATTTCTTCATCTCAAAATAAAATAATAAAATCTAAGTACTAAGCCTTCACTCTGACTTAGAACTCATTATGTTTTTCAAAATATTCATAATAATACTACCAATAATATTTATGGATACACGTAGAGTTTCAAATATATTATTTACAATTGAATAATACTATAATATGTTTCCATCAAAACATACACCAATTATGAAAGCATAAACTACAGGGTATTTAAATAACTTATCATGATAGTGCTGATATTATTAAATAAAAATATATTTATTCCGGTTCATTAATAAAATAAGTGGACTCAATTAATAATATAATTAACATACATTATACATCTTACTTGGCACTAATCTAATATAAAACTCTATGTATGTGTTGATGCGTTTCCTAAAACATAAAAATAATATTTATAAAATATAATTACTTGTTCTATTCTATGTTGTTTCTTTAGATATATTATCCATTAAAAATATGCATTACATGTAAGTCAAAAATATTTAAAATTATTCAAAAATTTCATGAATAATTTTATGATCACTTATATACTTTCATAAAAATAGTTTATTAAAATACAGAAAATATTTATGATTCTTTATCCTTATTTTAATTTTATTCTCAATCTCATTTGCATTTATTCTCAACATCATTCAAAGCAAGAAAAACCTATCTTATCCTCTTCCAAATAATGATCCTTCAATTCCAAAATTATTTATCATTCTCCCTCAAGAATACAGTTTTGTATGTTACAATACTTAGAAATTACGATAGCGATCAGATGCATAGGTATGAAGAACAAACTAGAGTATTAACTCAATAGTACACACATATCAGATAGTCAAGATGGCAACAGTGCAATAAAGAAAAAAGGCTTGACTTCTCTGACTAATAACCTCCACTAAAATAACAATGTCCAAGCTATATATTCAGCTTTTCAGAACATTAATATTCAATACTAAAGGAAAACACTGTCCATGGAAATATACAAGTTACGGGGCTTCATTATCTGTACCTGCATAATTACTAAGATAATAAAACTACTTCTATTCCCCATAAAAACCTACATCAAAGCATCCCTTTGGTTTCTTTAATACTCCCAAGTAAGTACCATTTAAAATTTCTTAATAGATTTATCTATCTATCTATATTGCCAAAAATTCTCAAAACATATTTTTAAAAACAATAAATAAAATTTACATATAAAGTCAATGATCTAGACTATTCAACAAGAAAAGGTTACTTCACTTTTAATTAATTCTTGAACAAAAATATCGATATAATAAAATCAATACTTTAAACATTTTAAAAAATAATAGTTTTTTTATGAAAAAATCATATAATTATATTCATCATTAAATTATACTATATCAGTAATATAAAATAAAAGTATGCATATTTTTTAATAAAAATCTAATTCTCATAAGTTTTATGTGTTTAGTGTATCCACACATACTCATACATTCATACAATAATATTATAAAATACTCCACATGATCTAAAGAAAAGAAAATAAATACATCATAAAAAAAAATAATATTTTATAACTTTTACCCATAGTGATATTTCTGCTAGTTGATCACTTTTTAGACATTTTCTTGGTTCACAATCAATAAAATATTGCATAATATAAACACTTATTCAGCAACTACCATACTTAAAATATTAAAAACTTTATAAAAAATTATAAGTATTCTTTATGGTAATTATAATACTATATTAGTAAACAATTTTTTATATGTACTTTTCCTATCTATGATTATAATAAGAAAAACTTAATATTATTATTAGTTCATAAATAATATAAAAAAAACATAGCTACATAAAACTCCAGTCCATGATAAGCACTCATTTTTTTTTAAAAAAAAGTTCTTTATTTCTTTGGTATTTCATTACCAATTCCTTGTAAGCATTGAAAGTTCCTGACGAATGTTGCTATGACAACTATTGTCTTAACATTTGAAGACAACAACTCTTCTTGCAGCATGATGCATAATCAGTTGATTACAAAAAAAAATGATGAAATGAATAATGGAAAAACAAAAAGAAAGAAAGTCGACTTTGAAAATCTGGATCCATCTATAAAAATAATCACTAATCTTTTCTTGAAAGTTTATAAAAGTTATAGTCTATTGTTTATATCTTTCAAAATAGTGATTATTGAAGATAATATTAACTCATAATTATTTTAAAATAATTCTCCAGAGTTTTCTCATTCCACCAGGATCCTATACTTGTTTCTAGTGTCTCTGACATGGTGATATGGATTCGGGCATACTTATATGTAAATTGCACATTTTTTATTCTAATAAAATTAACATTTAACCATTTAATAAAGCTAGCATATAGTTCTTCCATCAGGATAATTTTTATTTATCCAGGTATTTTTATATTTTCTAAATAATAATTTCCAATACCATTTTTTTTAAAATATTATTCAATAATTGCAGTGATCACTAATATTAATAACTTGTCTTATCAAACATATTTGTAGTAACTTTAATCTTTATTTCCACTATTTTGAATAATAGTTCAGAATAATTCTTAAAAAAAATGTTTTCTTTAAAAAGAAACATTTACTGCAACTCTTTATTTAAAAAACAATATATTTTCAAAATATTAAAAAAATTGAAAGTCTTTACTATATTACTTTGCAGGTTTTTAGATAAAGCTATCTTTTTCCAATAACATGCACTTTTGCTTTTAATTTCCCATAAACTTTTCTGTTTAATTCTTTATATAATGTCCGAAATATTAATCTGACCAATAAAATATTTTCCTTTGTTAATAATTTTAAAAATATTTTTTCAGTTAAGGACTGAACCTCCAGAACTTTTTTTGCACAGATATATAATTACTTTTGGTCTGAATTCCATAGTTATTGTGACGTGAAAATTAAATTTCAATAAAACACTTATTAGGAAATTTTGGTTGCTCAACAGTGCATAATTTAAACTGAATAAATTTATAGTTTTTTCGTACTCTCTTTTTTTTTAAATAATTTAATTAGTACATTATCCAATACTTTACTATTTTAAAATAAATTAAGAGAGTTATTTTAAAATAAATTGACTTCTAAAGCACAGAATTGCCTGATAAAAAGCACACCTAAACTATTTTAAAAGCACACAGAAACAAGTGAACATCTGCTTTTATATCAAAATAAATCAATGATTAGATTGGCTGATTAGACTTTCATCTGATGATCTGATTTACATATCCTGCCAAAATTGCACAATTAAAATTAAAAATAAAATTTTATGACTCATCTTTTTAAAATATTATTTAAAAATATTAATTCTAAATTAATTTTACACTTTATTTAATCCAACTAAATATTTTAAAATAACTTTTAAAAATAATATTTTATTAATTTATTCAACATTTAGTTTTAATGTAACTATTTTTTTTTAAAACAAAAATCTATTTTTTTATTAACTACATTCATTTTAAAACCTAATTAAATATTTTATAATAGCTAATTTTTATATTTTATCTTGTGGTAGACAAATATTTTCAATTCTATAGTACAATTTTAAAGCAATTTTGAAACTTTATTAACAAGAAAACTTGTTAGCACACAAGTATGAATATTTATATGTCACATGACTTAAAATCCAGACAGAATGTATCAAATTTTACTGTCTAGTAACAAATTTTTATAATTATTGTCTGATAATAAAATAAATGTTTAATTGCAAAAATATTATATTAAAGAATAATAATATAATAACAAAATTTAGAATAATAATTTTGATACTATAAAACTAAATACACATTTCTCCACCACAAAATACTACATTTTTAAATAAATAATTTTTAATACAACTATAAAGTATAATTTTCATTTTAAAATATACTATTTATTTAATTGTAAATTATTACTTTTAAAATTCAGCTTTAAATACCTAGTTAAAAGACTTATTAATACACTATTTTATTATGGCCAGTTTTCCCAACCATACAAAATTACACTATTTAGCTTTATTTGACTGTTTTTAATATATTAGCATAGTTTTATACATTAAATATTCTCATTTTCCTTTAACTAAGCTTTTAAAAAGATTCTCAACATAACATAGTAATCATACCAATAGAATACATCTTTAGTTTAAAATTTTTTTAAAAATTGACACAATAAATTTATTTAGACCTAAAGAAAAGGATACAATATATATATATGGAAATATTGAATGTGTGGAGTCATCCATTTAACTTAATGATTTGAAAACACTTAACCTAGAATAACTGCCCCAGGCCAAGGGATAAAGTAACCTGACAAGCTGATTGCATCCAAAAAAAGTTTTTTTAACCCTTGGACTGATACAGTTGTCCTAGGCTAAGTGCTTTCTAATTACATTAATTTAGATGGATAACTCCCCACATTCAATATTTCCATCTAAAACATCCATTAAAAATATTGCATTAATATATGTATATATAAGAATTGCAGTCAAAGATAAATTATTACTAGCTGTGAGAAAAGAAATTGATGTATAGACAATACAGCATCTGAGATTATTGTTTGGTATAAAAAAAACAATAATACATTGGGTTTTTTCTAATATAAATATGATTTGCACTAATGACCCATACACACCCAAAGCTGAATGTTTATAAATTCTTTATATATTACAATGATACAAAAATAATATAAAATAAATATGTATAAGTGTGGCTGAACATTTTCAAGGGACACAGCCTTCATAATCATAGCCATACTGTAACTAAAGAAAGTGGTTAACTGCAATGCAAATTTATGCAAATGGCTTTGTGTATTCCATTTCTTGGATATAACTTTGTGTGTGTATGCATCATTAGTGAAAATCATATTTATATAGTAGTATTTAACCACAAAGTTTAAACATTTCACTTATTTAAATGATTTCTAACTATAAAATCTTTCCATTGACTTGTTGTAAATCGAAAGATTTTGCGAGTATTAATGTATAATAAGAAATGTGGACTTAATCAGTGAAGTATTGAATAGCTTCACGCTTGCAGATCTAACCTCTTCAGCTTCACCTATTTAAATAGAAAGTAGGTTGAAGTAAAGAAGGTTCCCCTCTTTTCTTTCATAGCATAAGCTTGTGGTTAAACACCTGTAGAGGTCCCTACTATCACATTTTATATGCATATTCTAGAGGTTATAGCCTCAGTTAATATTACTTTATCTTTTCAACATATATGTGCTTAAGTGTATCAGTGTTATTAGATAGAGTGGAGAGTGATGGATCATCTGAAAGTCTGTGCTCATATACCCTATATTACATATTAGACACAGGTATATAATAAGCCTGTGTTTCAGTTATAAATGATTAATACAATTTGAAATTTCATGGAAAAAATAACTATTACATTTTTTTATAAAAAAATCAATGGAAATTTTATGATTAAGAGTTATTAAACCCAATATAAATTAAAATACATTTCTTATTAAACTCTTTATCCCAAACTAATTTATTCATTATATAAAATGTTGTTTACAAGATTAATTGGTATTGAAGCATAAAATTTGGCAGAGAAGACATGATAATTTCAAACAATTGGCTAATAAGTTTTTTTCCTTTTTTTGACTTTTTAGTTGACAATCAATCTAGGACTTTTAGATCACACACCAGTGGCTTCTACTTTGGAAACTGTTAATGGTGTTACTAATTTTAAATGATTTTATATTTTTAAAGTTTTAATATAGTGTAACCATTTGGCTACATTGCTATATTAAAAATAAACAGTAATAATGGGGCTTCAATTAGTTAAATATTTTACTTTTCTTTCTACATGATAGTAGGAACATTCTAGATAATTTTTTTAAATAATTGTCAAACTTTTTTTTAAAATTATAATATGCATATTTAAATATATATTGTAAATTGTAAATGTTGGTAGAAGAGAGAAAAAAATATAAAATCATATATTTTTTTATTCTCTTTCTTCACTAATTGTATTTAATTATCAGTTGCTTTTAATTTGTTTTTAAAAAATGTAACAAGAGAAAAAACTTTCTCTTTTTAATAAATTGTTTAATATTTAATTTTATCCTTTAAAAAGAGAGAAAATTTTATGATTAAGAGTATTTTTTTTAAAAAAAGAATAAGATTTTAATGCTTTTGGTAAAATTTATTTTAATTATTCAAAGTTATTTTTTATTCTTTTGTCTTTATCTCTCTTCAATACAAAAAATCAATACAGTATGATTAACTGGTTATCTTTGTTTTTCTTTTTCAATTTTTTTTAATTAGACAAGGAATGTCAGAAATTTTGTGATTAACATTTTGACATGTTTTCCAATGTCTATGATTTATAGGGAAATAGCTAATCATGTTTGTAAAAATTTATCTAATTGGTTGTTATAAAAATTGTTATGTTGGAAACAGATTGTAATTGGCTTATAATCAAGGTTGTTCTAGATAAAAAAAAATAATGGGAGTGTGAATAATTCAGAAGACTTAAGTGTCTGGTAAGAAGTTCTTATTAACTTACCTGTTGAAGAGAACAGTCAAATCTAATCTGTTGCTAAAAAAGAAAATAGCAGAAGTCTTATTTAAGCTGTTGCATAGAATAGCAAAGGTTTTGACCAAGCTTTTAGCATATGGGTTTAATTATAAAATGGTTTCTGCAAGGAAAATCATATACTAGAGTTAGTTAAAAGCAAGACATCATCTTCCTTCATTTAACCTGCCTTTATTGAAATAAAACACCCCTAAAGTAATCTGCAACCTTGTCTTCAATGAAGAGCATGAGTTTCTATATATGTTATTGTTACCTGGAAATTTTAGGGAAATAAATAGATAAAACTTGCTATTTTTAACCTGAAATTACTGCATATTAGGAAAAAAAGAAATTGATCCTTTTCATGTGTAGAATGCTTTAAGAAAAAAATTCAATTGCAAATTATAATTGGAAAGGATTCCACAGAAAAATAAAATCATGGTTAAAGGTATTTTTTGTATGCACACTATATTTTCATTTGTAGTAAAAAAAGAGGGACATTTCAATGTTTTAGTAAGAATTGATAATTTTAAATATTTTCAAATTTTGAAACATGTTTTTTTAATCTATTTAATTTTCTCTTTAAAATTATGAAAGTTTTTTTTTTTTAAATTTAATTTTTTTTAAATGTAACTTTTGTGCATGTGAGAGAGAGAGAGACATTTTTTCTTATTAAAATTCAACAAAAGGTTCATTAAGCTAAGTCAAAGATTGTTATCTTTAATTATGAAAATATCAACTTATTTAAAGAAATAATTTAATGAATTAAATGTTAATATAATGAATAGAAATCAACCAATTCATTATAATTTTTATGAAACTACATTTTATTTTTTTGATGAAATTAATGTTTAAAATTTCATATATGATGTCAATTTCTTTTATTTATTGTTAATCAATTAGCTATTAAATGATTGTTTTAAAATATTTTTTAATCTATTCATTCCAAGTCATGTTATATGAATTGGCAGTGTGTGTGACTTTATTCCAAAACTGCTTAGTGCTATAGGATTTTTTTTAAATATTACAATAAAACTATTTTCTAATAGTTGGGTAGACCTATGAATTATTTAAAGTGATTTAGAATAAATTGCACTATTTATTTATCTTTTTCTCACAATAATAGTTTATAGAGTTCTTGCTTCATGAGGTAGATTAGAGCATAACAGCTAGTTACATGGATTAGGGATTTTGGTTGATGCTTTGACTCTAGATAACTCTGGATGGCACAAAGGTAGATTCTTTAGGGTCTAAACACTATATTTTATTTATTATTAGTTGAAAATCAAGTTTATGGTTGGCTAGTACATTAATGTTATTATATGGCTAGGCATTGATGATGATCAGCCTGTTTGAGTACCTCAACATTATTTGATTTTTTTATATATTCTGATGGAGTAGCACTCGAGTCTGTGCATACAAATTATTGTGTTGAATTGCTACTTTAAGTTTGGCAGTGGCTAAATATTTAGCCTGATCTATAGTAGACTCATTTCAAATCCAGTCACAAGGGTGATTGCTTTTTTATTTTGATCATTCATAATGATGAATGATTATTATTATTCTCTGTAATGGTAGATAAACTTATAATTAGTTATTTGCTAATCTCTCATGTTCATTATATTTATTATCATTTCTTTTATAGGTCTAAATGTGCTAAAATGCAAGTATATGTGTAGCTAATTACATATAATAAGATTAATGGCTGAGTGCTTTCAAGAAGTTTTGTCTTCTCATAGCCAGAAAGTTCAATGAGTACAATGGAAAATGTGTGTGCTGAATATTTAAATTTATGTAAACTGGGTTAGAGAGTCCACTTTTTGGGAGAGACAGAAGTGTGCTTTATTCCTGTTTATAGCATGGGTATTATTAGCTGTAAACCATACTTCTTTGTTTTTAGAGTCATGGTGCTCTATACAAGCAATGGTGGCAAAAGATAATTCAAATATATGGCTGATTGACCTTTGGTGTTCCAAGAAAATGGAATTATATTCAGGTTTATTCAGAGCTCTTTTGTACAATAACAGTGCTGAGAGATACAAATGGAGAGTGAGCACAAAATTTGCTATAATATATAGCACTACAGACAGTTTGTAGGCATATGATTTTATATACTGTGTGAGGGATTTTATCAGAGGATAAAGGATCTTTTAAATTATTGATTAGTCTATTAGTTGAAGAGGGCATGCAAAAACTTAACTTGAAAGAATGAGAGGATTTTGATAAAGCTTTTAGTGAGGAAATGAATGTGTAGAAGAAGAAGCCATGGTTTGTCATCATTGGTAGGCTTGGGGTGTAACTTCTGATAAAATTATATCTTTTTGTAAGATGACTGGGTTTGAATCCAACATTGATGAAATTTTATATATATTGTTCTATGTTACTTTTGCATGAGGCTTTGAATTTATGTAAGTAATTATTACAGAAAAGGAAAGATGAGATACCTGAAAATTTGTCCATAGGTGGAGAATGTGATTGAGGATGTATGTACTGACATCTAAAGGTTTAAGGCACATAATGTAGTTTAGGTGACCTGTGACTCATTGGACATCGTTGTCCAGACATTTAAGCTCATGGTGCATGTCTTCCCAAGCAATAGTGATTGTTAGAGAGTAGTGTGTCTGGAACTCTAATTGCAGATTAATGATGGATGATTCTGGTTCAGTAACAAATGTGCCATTGACATAACAGGTGTAGATAAAATTGGAAATGGTGCTGAACTATTTAGGGAAGAAAGTTTCTTCAAAGTGGGTATGGTATATACTGAATAGGATTCTTCTTAGTAATTACATAGGCCAACCAAATAGTGTCTATTGAATGTGGTGATGTAAGAAAATCATGAATAAACATGATATCTGTCAGTGAAAAGCTTGGACAATATTAATAGAGTGTTTCCAATTAATGGCACTGTATAAACTACTCCCTAAATACTTCAGCATCATTCTATCATCTATACCTGTTACATCTATGACATGTTGGTCACCAGACCAGAATCATCCATCACTAACCTACAAAGAGCTCCAGATGCTTTTGTTTGGAAAGGCATGCATCATGAGATTAAATATCTGGATATCCATGTGCAATGATTCACAGATCACCTAAACTACACTAAGTGCATTAAATCTTTGTAGGTCAGAAGCTATATGCATCCTTGATCAAATTTCTCTACTCATGCACAAATTTGCAGTTCTATCATCTTTCCTTTTCCATAATCATCACTTACATAAATTCAAAGTCTCATGTAAAAATAACATAGAATAATATATAAAAGATCTTATCAACATTGGATTCAAATCCAGTCATTGTACAAGAAAGATAAAACAATTTTACCAGAAGTTGCACACCAACCCTCCCAAAGATGACAAATCATGGCTTCTTTTTTTCACACATTTATTCCCTGACTAAAAGCTTTATCAAAACTTTTTCTCATTTTTTCAAGCTAAGTTTTTACACAGCCCCTTCAACTAATAGATTAATTAAATAATTTGAAATACCATTCACCCTCTAATAAAACTCCTCATGCAGTGTATAAAATTATATGGCCTCAAACTGACTGCAGTGCTATATATTATAGAAAATCTTATGCTTTGCTTTCCTTTTGGGTCTCTCAGCACTGTCACTTGTACAAAAGTGCTCTGAACAAATATGAATATAATTCCATCTTCTTGGAACATCAAAGCTCCACTAGCCATATATTCAAACCATCTCATGTCACCACCACTTGTAAAGAATGCCATGACTTTAAACATAAAGTTAAAGAAACATGGTATATAGTGAATAACACCTATGCTATAAACTGGAAGGGAACATGCTTCATTGCACACATTTTCCATGGTGCTCATTCAATGCCCTGGCTGTGATTATGAGAAGACAAAACTTTTCAAGAGCACTCGGCAATTAATCTTATTATCTGTTATTAGTTTTACCAATTTCTCCATTTTACCACTTTTAGATATATTACTTGTTTAATTGGAAAGTTTACTTTTATCATTCCTTTTATATTTAATTTTATATTTTATTTGGGGATGATGATGGTTTCCCATCTCCTCATAATTCATCCTTAATATGGTTTACTGTTACAAATGGCAACCCAATTATGGAATTTTTTCTGTCACCCCAGATTCTCCCTGATTAACACCCAATTTTCCATACTATTACAATAGAGATTCTAATATGGCATTTTTTTAAGTACAGGATGATTTAAAACACTTTTTTTTCTAAGAACTTTTAGTTTTACAGGAATTTTATTAAAACATAAACAACAGTTTCATAAAATCTTGTTATAATGATTATAGTTATAGATGTAAACATAGGATATGCATATTTACATTTTTAAAAGTAATATTACATTGTCATTGGTTTTTTTTAATGTTTATTTACTTATTATCTTTAATCTCATTCCTTATTTTATAATATTTTTATTAATATCAATTACAAACTTAGTTGTTGTTTTTTTTTTAAAAAAGTGTCATAGCATCGGCCGGGACGCGAACCCGCAACCCGGGCAACTGCCTGCAAGTGCAAGACAGTCATGCTGACCTCTCGACCACCAATGCAAGACAATTACAAACTTATTTAAATAATAAAATTGAATTGTTGTTAGAAGCATGTATATGTTTAAAAAAAACATGATTCTTTTTCTGGGCTAAGTGCTCTAATTAGCATCTGTTTTTTATTTACATTTAATAAATTTATTACTCATTTCTGGTTTTTATTAATCACTAAAATAAAATAATTGAATGGTTCATTGCTTAGGAATTTATAACAAGTTTGAATACTGGGTGTGTTAAAATGGGACTGCAATCATAAATTTTGAACTTTTATCACTGTACTAAACCTTGCAAGTTGAATTTCTCTCTAAAAAAATTTAGTTAAAGATAATTGGAAAAAAGGTGTCATTTTTAGAACTTCTATTTATTATACTTAACACACACAAAAAATGAGTATTTAAACTTATTATTTCAAAAAAAGTTTGTTTGATTTTTAATACTCACAATTAGGTTTAACCCTTTTGCAGTTTTACATTCTTAATCAATCTCTAATAGCCATTTAAATTAAATTTCCAACTTTTTATTATAACAAATTACTTTTTATTCTTTGTAATATTTCTAAAAATTTTGAATTATTTTTGAAAATACAAGTTTACAACTGAAAATAATATACTATAATATGTAATTAGAACAATAACTTTTTGTTATTATGTAATCATCACAATTGCGGATAAAAATGTTTTACAAGCAAAATAAAATTTGTTTAATCTCCATAATTAAAATCCAAGTGAATTATTGTTAAAACATCATAAAATTAGAATATTCTGTTTTAAAATTTAAAATTCCACTTATAATTATTAACAAAATGGCAAAAGTAACTGCTTTTGTGATTTCATTTTTAGCCAATCACAACAACTTTCTGGTTTGTCACAATATATTTTTCAACTTGTTTCTTTACATTCAAATATCAGCCTTTTTTTTAAGCTAATTGTGCATATGCTTTGCGAGTGTTAATAATAAATGAATACTTTCTCACCAATACAAGATATAGTATTTATGCAGGAATAAAAGGAATTCTCTTATTCCTATGACTCAAATGCTTATATATGAGAAAATCTGAAGTATTGGCAAGTAAAGCATGAGGATGGAACTGTCACTTTAAATTACTATATACGATGTCTGAATGAATGACGTGGGTGAAATTGTCTAGAATTTACTAAACATCATTCCATCTTGTATTGGTGAGGAAGTATTCATTTATTATTAACACTCGCAAAGCATATGCACAATTAGCTTTAAAAAAAAAAGGCTGATATTTGAATGTAAACAATTGTAAACATACGCTATATAAAATAAATGCTTATTAACTTGTTTCTTTGTAAAAGCAGATAATTTTGAATAAAATTTGAGTTTTAATCATAATTTATCTTGTCAAAAAATTAATAAATCACAAATATTTTACAAAAATAATTATAAACATGTAAACAAATTGTGGAAAATATATGTTTTCATTTTTGAAAACTTGAAGAAAAGAGTGAGCATTCCTAAAACAAGTGCTCTTGGACCTAAGAGCAAAAAATAACTGTAATCAACTTATTTACATTAGGTTTTTTGTTTGATATCTTTATATTTTTTAATTAATAAATCAATATATATTTTGGTTCTGGTTTTTGCCATTAAGGGAATACCAAATCTGCAAATGAACATTATAGATAAGACAAGAGAGTGAACTTAAGCTGAGGTGATCAATGCCATCAGGTAACCACAATCTTTCAGAATATTCAGTGAAAGTTTTAATCTTTCAGATTGCTATGATTGATTATACATTTTTATTATAAGAACATAATGTATAATGTAGTACTGAAATTGAGATTCTATAATAAATTTTATTAAAAGAATGAAAATGGCAAATTATTGATCATGTCAAGCATTGTGGCTTATTTGTAATTGTCTGTTTCTTAGGTAATTTATCTTATGGCAGACAACTTAGCAGCATATATAGATAGGCATGATTGTTTATATTATTTATTTATTTTTAAAATAAAGTAAAAGAATTATTCAGAATACCATATAGTGTTGTTATTATAATTATTTAAAAGATCATAGTGACAATTTGGGACATATTTTCTCTTTTCATATTGGATCATAATATTGTCTATTCATAAAAATTATTGAATGAAATATTTTTTATTTTAATTTTGTTTTTAAAATGGAAATGAATTTTACTTAAAAACACCATAAAAGAAGAAAATATATTTAAAATTCAAAATTAAAGTTATTATTATTAAGTGTTCACAAAAAAAATTTTCACCATCGTATATGAAAATAATTTTTATTACCCAATAAAACAGCTTTAACTTTATTGTAAATACATTTTTACAACTTGCCTTCTTAAAAAAATATTTTCAAATAAAATCTAATTTTAATCACATGGTTTTTTGATTTGATATAAATATTTTATAAATAAATTGCATAAATAAGCTTAAATATGTAAATAAATTATGGAAAATTACAATTTTTCTTTCACAAATACTACAACAATTAAACATGCTCTGAAAAACCTGAAGCCAAATAATATACCAATCAATGATGCTGATGGTTTATTTGTATTATGATATAAACAATCAAGGCATTACCAGCTTGTTTTGAAATGCAAATTTACATGATATTTTCTATAATATTTGTATGTTTATGCAATACTGACATCTTCAGATTTTTTTAATTAATGATTTTAGTAATGATTTCTATGCAAAATATGCATAAAATAAGCTAACATTATAGATAACTCAAAAATAGTATAGAAAAGTCTAAAATGATAGCAGCACCATTGTAATGCTCCAAATGAGAAAGTCATTGACTTTCATCAATCATATTAAAGGATTTTACTGTTTGATAATAGATTTTTTTTCCAAAACTAAGTTAATGACACATCTTTAATAAAGTTTCTATTTTTGGTTTCTGGAAAATCACTGGTGACTAGATAAATTATTTAAAGTAGAAAACTGAAGATTTTGAATGTCCAATAAAAGCTGAAACATAGTACTGCATTGGTTATTTTGTAATAACCTAAAAAAATGGCTGAACTTATTTTCTTATTTATCAAAAGTTAGGTGTAAAATGATTTCTAGAAACAATTTACTTGAAAAACTGTTCACACAACTTGGAATTGACATTCAAATATTAAACCTAACAAGCACATGATTTTCTGTTAAATATTATGCTCTGTTTGAAGCAAGGGCTCTCTTATTTATGGATAATCAGCTAATTGTTAATACAAGAATATTTGATTAAGGCTGTTGTTTATTGATCTGAATTGAATATCCATATAATGGAATGTTTAATTTTGTGTGACATTTTCAGAAAACATTATTAGCATGACTGGATTTTCCTTGAGTTCTAAGAAAATATTATACTTTCACTTATTTGCGCTAGTTTCATGTGGTTATTGATAAATTAAAGTATTATTGCAAATGAGAGAATAGGATATATGTTATTGCTGCGTTGTATTCCACCAATGCCTAGATATTTGATTTACTTTCCAAATAATTAACTTAAATACATAATTATAACTTAAACAGAAACCAAAAAAGAGATGGAGATAAGGAGAAGTGAAAGTAAAACCCAATACACGTATATATTCTCTTTAAATACAATATTCGCACGGATGTATTTTTAATAATTATAAGTGAGAGAGTGTCTATATGAGCTGACGTTTATTATTTACATTGTAATTATTAAAAATCTTATTTAAAATAATTTTGTTTTTATTTTTCACTCCATTTTAAAAGCAATTATCGTTTTGAAAAAAAATTTACCGTTTTATTTTTTGTTCATGTAGATTTATAATTTTCATTTTGCTACTTATTTTTTTAGATTTATATATATATTTGTTTGCCTTTCAGTTTTCTTTTTCTTTCTCTGATTGCATGATGTACCAGGGAAATACTGTTAAAAGAAAATCAAATGATAGCTTGATTAAGTGATACACTTTCAAAATACAAGTGTATCATTTTCCCGTATAAAAGAAAAGGTAGAACTTTACACAATGCAGACGTCTGATAAAGCGTATCATGTGGTGATTTCAGTCAGGTTAACAATAAAACTTAATTCTTTTTTCCTCAAGTGAAGCACTGAAAGACGCAATGATCTGTTTGATATAGTAACTGTTTTTTATATATAATTTATAAAAGATGAAATAAAATGTCAATCTATTTTTAATAATACAAGTAAGCTTTTATAGATTAGATTGGTTTCCTAAAATTATTATTTTGAATTTCCTTTCCAAGAACTGCCAGTAATGCAATTTGATTCTAGCAAATAAAGAAAAAATATATTTATTTCACTACTGAAGGAAATTTTGCTTATTTAAAAAAAAAAAGAAAAAATGTGAATCATCACCATCATTTTCGACTATTATCGATCCAGGTCTTTCCAGGTTTAATTCAATTTCTCTGATTCATGAATTTCTTCTCAACATTACATTTGAAATTTTAAAATTTTACTTTTCTATTTATTATCATCTATACTAGCAATAAGTTCACACTATTTTCATCTCTTAATTTTTTTAATGATGTCAGCAATATCTGTTTGTTCACTTTCGATCTCTTCTTGTTATTCCTAAAATATATCTCTCCATACCTAATGAATAATATTTCTGTAGGATAATTTTCACTTCGCCACTCTTATACAACTGCTGAGGGCTGTTTTAGCACAAAATGTGCACCTTTGGGATCATATATCTTTTACATATGTCTTTGGTTATATGTTTATGATTACATCCCTCCATAAGATATTGAAGGTATATAGAAACCAATCCCCAGTTTTGCATGAGGGTAGTGAAGTGACAATTACACTACAGAAATATTATTTATTAAGTGGATAATCTCTAGTTTAATGTAAGACTGATAAAAATTATTAATATCTTTTCATACTTCATTGATCAGTCTGAAATTTCTGCATTGTCCAAATCTCAGATCCAGAAATAAGAAATGATAAAATCCATCAGACATCTTTTTTAATATCAAGTTATTATTAATAAAGTGCTCCATCCAAGTTTAATTCTATGAATTAGTTTTATCCAGTAGATTTTTATCTATATTAATAATGAGACCAAATTTGAGTAAATGTTATTTTTTTTATAAATCATCATTATTAATCTTTATTTTCTTATTTTGAGAATATTAACTGAACATTACTTTTAATCTTCTTATCATTTATCTTTAGTTTTACTTTTATAAAGATAACTCTTGCAACATTTCCTGATGCTCTCAAGCATTATTTGCAAAAAGAACTACATCATCTGCAAAATCTAAATGTCTCCAATTATTTTTACTCCCTTACTCTCCTATTTTAATCTACAAAATAATTCTTATGCAATTGCTGTAAAAGATTTTTTTGATATAGAATCAGACTGACATACTTCTTTCTCACTTCTAATCTTCTTTTGATATTACCCTACAATATAAACATTGCTCTTGCATTTTGATAAATATTCTTCAGAATATGAGAGTATTCTGAATTTATAATTTGATAATAACTATAGAAATGTTTATAAAATTAAATATTTTTTCATAATCTATAAATACAAATCTTGGGCTTTCCTATAACTTTTTTCAATACTTGGATGTGATATCACTGTACTAAAACCACTTTTAAACCAAGTTTGTTTTTTGTTTTTTTTTTTGGTTATAATCCAAAATTTACTATAGTTATGTTGGGTATATGAGCACAGACTTTCATATGAGCCACTACTCACCATTCTATCTCATATCACTGATACACTTGAACACATATGTCAAAAAGATAAATAATCACCAATATACATATTTCATTTTAACCAGCAATTATATGGTCCAGATTATCATCTCTACACATATATGCAATAAATGCTGAAACTCTGTGCTCAAATACCCTATATATTATTTATATTGATACAGGTATATAATAAACCTGTATTTCAGTTATTGCATATTAGAGATGTTTGCCCATCTCTTGTATATGTATTAAATGGATTATGTCCTGTACATTAGGGGTCAGATTGACTTTAGGTCAACATGGTTATGACAAGAATCTCAGCCTCAGGCTGATCTTTGAGCATTCCATCATCAGATTTTCAATTGGATGGATGGTTGAAGAGTTGCAGTATGGAGTGGACTGAAGCCTGTCTATTAAAGTATGAAGATTGGCCATCTTAATATATATCTGAGCACTTATTGCATATATGTGAAGAGATGATAATCTGGACCGACTGATGATTGCTGGTTTAGCATGAAATACCTATGTTGGTGATTATTTATCTTTTCGACATATATGTATTCAAGTGTGTCAGTGATATGAGATAGAGTGGTGAGTGGTGGGTCATGTGAAAGTCTGTGCTCATATACCCTATATATTGCATATATTGATACAGGTATATAATAAACCTGTATTTCAATTATTATAGATATGTTGTAATTATCTTGTTAAAGAAAACTGATATAAGAATGATAGGTCTATAATTTCTAATATCTTCTTTATCACTTTCTTAAATATCAATATTACTACAGTATTTGTCCAACCACTTGATATATCTTTACCATTTATACATTTGATGTATGGCTTTGCCACATTTTTGTTCTATTTCTTCATCTGCTTAATTTAAGATATCATAATTTCATCATTTCTTGGAGTTTTTACTCTTGACATGGATGTAATTGCATATCTTACTTCCTCAATGCTGGGTAATTTACAAAATATGGTAATTGTATGGATAGTTTGTTTTCTTGTTCTTTATTTATATAATTCTTTATAGAACTCTTCTACACATTTCATAGTGTCATCTTTCTTTTTAGTAATAGATCCATTTTTTTCTTCTTATTGCATAAATAACTTTTCTTCCAATATCAAAATATTGTATTACATTTTTGAGATTTTTATTTTCTTTTTTAGTGAATTCACAATTATATTTTTTATATCATTAATAACTCTTTTCATTTCACTGTGCAAACTCTAGATATTCAATTTTTCTTAATGGATCATTTAATATATATCCCTTACACATATATATATATATATATATCAGCGATGTTTTTTGCAATTCTTAATAGAGTATCAGTTATCCTCTTATGGATTTAAGTCAAATATGAACCATCTTCAAATTCTGTTAACATTTTAAAATGATTTTCAGGTTTTAATATAAATTTATTGAAGTGATTCTGAATATTAGCAATATCAATTGTTTAATACTGATTTTCTTAATTTTTATTTCTCTAGTTTTACATAAACACATATTTTATATCTCACTAATTGATTATTATTTTCTGTGATGGATCTATTAAAAACATATTTTTGAAATACATATATTAATTTAATCAAAATATAACTCAATTCTGATATACCATTGTTTGCTTTTGCTTAAATTAGATGATCTGGAACAAAGTAAATAAAATGAATTATAATCCCTAGTGCAAATGAGTAAGAGAAAATGAAAAATAAAACAAATATAACCTTATGTATTGAATTAATTTCTTATATTTAATCAATGATTTTTTGTGTGTGTTTTTCTCACAGCACACGCTCATACACATGTGCTGTGGATGTGTAAATTAAGGCAATTTTAATTGTTTAAATAAATTTAAAAAATGGTTTAATTGTTATAATATAATCCTGGCATCTAAATTTAAATCTGAAAGATTTTTTAAACATTTAATTAATAGATAATTCAACTTTTCATCTAACAGTTTGTCAATAAATGGATATCTATGTCTTTTTAGATGGAGAACAAAGTAGACCTAAGAACAAATAAATTGGACAAATTATAATGTATTGATAATAATAAGAAAAAAATTGATATAATGCAAATTTTCAAAGCAGTAAAATTACAGTTGCTAAGATCATAATTTTTATTATTATATTAATTGTTTAGACAATAAAGATGTGATACAAAGTGGCAAAGTATTTTATTGTTTATAACTAATATTTGGGTTGCAGACAGAAGTTTGTTGAAAAGAGACTCTTTGATTTCTCTTCGAGGCCTTAAAGGAACTGATCAAGGCAAATTCCTAACATCCTCTCCTTATAATCTTGGTAATGCAGCTGTCATTACTATATGATTATTCATATAATATCTAATATATATGGGCTGCTTATCAACATACAATAGATAGGGTGATTAGTTTATTGGCTTTCTTAATTGCATGATATTCTTAAGTGAATAAATATCAGTTAAATTTTCTTGAAGATAGAATGTGTGTGTCAATGAACTTTTTTAATAGATATTATGACTGATAAAACTTAAGCATGGCCCTTATTTTTAGGAGACTATAAAATTTCAGCCAATACAGAGATTGGCAGCCAAAGGCAGGGGTGCTAAGAATCCTCTAATTGTTGTGCCAAGCTATTGTTGGAAGTCAACTGTTTATTTAAGTAAACAGGGTTTTTTTTTTCAAATGAAGGAGGACTGCATGAATTAGAAGAACTATAAATAAATGGAATATTACTGGGCTTTATGAAATTTAGAAGAAAATGGAAAGAAATAATTAATTTAAGAATTGCACATATAGTTTCAGTAAAGGCACAAATATTGGAAAAACAAATGAAACTGAATTTATTATACAGATAAAATGGAAGAATAACATAGTTGAGATTCATGATATATCAGAAAGAGTGGCAGAATTGGTTATTGAACTTAATGGAAAATACCAAATGCAGATAATTCAGGATTGTGCCTCAACAAGTTTTTGTTTTATAATAAAGAATTAGAGGATTTTATATGGATGTTCAAAAGGTTTTTAATCAGACCAAACAATATTTTAAAAAGTCATGGGACACTTTAAAGTTAGAATTGATAATAATTTTAAAGATGAAAGTGTTGTGAATAAATTTGATTATGATAATAGAAATGAGAAATGATAAAAACCTGTGCCATTTGAAAAGAAAAACAATATTATGAATTATTTGAGAAAAATGCTAAATGGAAATGGAAGCATCCAAATGAAGGCACAGCAGAATTTGATTATATTTTAATTAACAGAAAATATATATTTTAAGATTGTAATATTCTTAAAAAATTATATATAGGAAGTGATCATTGATTAGTCAGATGAAGACTGCAGTTAGTGAAAACTAGAGCGACAAAAATTATTTTAAAAAATAGTATTCACAGTTTATATTTCTAACCTTCAGAAACATTCCAATGAATTTAAATTAGAACTTATAAATTATTTTAGATTATTAACAAATTTTCCTTTTGGCTGTATTTTTTTTATTTATGCTCATTTTACCAAAAAAATTGGGCTTAATCTGTAATAATATTTTAATTTAAAAAAATCTGCAGAGGTCAGTATTTTAACAAAAAATGAATTTCTATTACTGTATATGGTATTTAAAGAGCCAACTGTCCATCCCCTTTTACTTTATATGGTGCTTGAAAGAGCTGACTGTCTATCATCACTATTGCTGAATAAGAGTTTCTGTCAACATCAGAAAGCACATGCAAAGTCTTTTATTCTTTTGTAATAGATTTTGAAGATGAA
This sequence comes from Epiperipatus broadwayi, assembly GCA_028023455.1. NCBI lineage: Eukaryota > Metazoa > Onychophora > Udeonychophora > Euonychophora > Peripatidae > Epiperipatus > Epiperipatus broadwayi. The sequence goes on from JAQFVV010006272.1 coordinate 4,083,389, forward strand.
AACATATTTTCCATAAATAATAATAATAATGTACTTAAATAGATCTTTATTCCAAAGTATTTAATTTTTAAAAGAAAAATAATCAAGAGAAATGAATAATGCCTGACTGTTATTTGTAAATCAATAAAATTCAGCAACTGCAAATAGAAAACATCTATTTTTCATAATTATTTACATATTCACAATTATTTTTTTACAATATCATTGACTAGTAGTGTGATTAGATTTAGATTTTTATTAATAAATATTTAATTTTAAAAGAAGAAAAGAAAATAGAAATGTATAATTAGCATTTCTACTACTAAGAGAAAAGAAATCAATGGTGACTACATACTGTAATTGGTTAAAGAGTAATTCTTTTGTTTTACTGAAAGCAATTTTTCTGAAATTTTTTTTACAGTTATGAATTTTATTTTAAATTTTTTGTTATATTTAAATAATTTGAATATAAAATAATTCAACTTTTAAACCTAAATTAAAACTATTCTGCTTATTTTACTTGAATATTTTTATGAATAAAAACATAACTAATGAATATGAACAATTGAAATTTACTCAATCTGAGAAATAAGAAAAATCAGCAGTATAAATATTAAATAAAATCTAAATAAAAGCATCCCATTCTTTGATTAGAAACTAATATTTAATAATTTTATAAATGATAAATAATAAAAATGATAATCAGATATATATAAATTTGTTATTTTATATAAATATAAATATAATGAGCATGGTAGTAGCTCTAAACAAGCTCTCTTTTTTTTGATAAATGCCACAAGAGAAAGCATTTAAAAATTTCCATTTAGAATTATCCCTATCCCCAAACTGTTTTTGAGCTGATGGCTCTTCTCAGTGAGGTGCTAGGGTATTCAGACACCAGATCTAAAATACCAACTCAAGCACAGAATTTATCTAATATTTAACTATTAAGTAGAAAATCTGAAAATTTCAGACATTTATATGTCTTTAAATCCAGCTATCTAGCTATTTAAATTATTTAAGATGGATAGTTGGATTTGAAGACATGTAGATGTCTGAAAATTTTAGATTTTCTGCTTAAAAGTTAAGTATTAGATAAATGCTGCACTTGAGTTGGTATTTTAGATCTAGTGTCTGAATATCCTAGTGCCTGACTGAGGAGAACCATCAGCTCAAAACTGGTTGGGGATAGAGATAATTCTAGAATTGGAGATTTTTAAATGCTTTCTCTTCTGGAATTTATCAAAAAAAAAAAGGTAAGAAAAAGAAAAAAAATTTGTTTAGAGCTATTAGCATTATAGCATTATATTTACATTTGTAAACACAACCTTATTAAATTAAGTCATGTGATGTATGACTTGATTTTCTTATTATTATTAATATCTTATTTTCATTACATATAAAAAAGTCCTTGCTGTGCAAATGTGTATTTTTGCATCTGCATAATATAAGTAATGAGTCTAGACTTTATTGTTTTGATCCCCAGTGACTCCTAACAATTAGTTAGCAATAAATTATATGAAATATTTTTTTGAATTAAAACTTCTACTGACAAACCATTCAAAATTGTTTTCTGCCATTAAAGGCATCATTGTAGACTGCAGTACTAGTAGATGACTTCTATGAATATCAACAAAAATATTAAAGAAATAAAAATAATCTTGAAACAAGAAGTAATCCTTTTGCTTTATAAATATTATATACAAACAGTGTCATTTTACTGCTGAAGTTGATATTGGCACTATAGAACTTCCCTATTTATTTACAATTGCTGACATTATTATTAACCAATTGGAACTATACTATCCAATAACTTCATGGCTGACTAAATTTAACAGGCAACATCTTCTTAAAATAGTCAATTAACTATGAAAGAATTAGGAATTTTAATGGATTTTTTTATTTTTATGGTATTATATTTAAATAGGGGGCCTGGTGTCACAAAAATCTCAGCAGATTACTTAAATCTTGTGAAATTTGTGGTATTTCTATTCTTCCTTTATATAATGGATAATTTTCTAACACTAGGATCTTGTTCATATATGACACAACCAAAGAAAATTCAGAGGTCATCAAGATTCTTAAGAGATCAGTTTATAGCATTAAACATGAAGATTTATTTATTGGAAATAACATTTAAAAATTATTAATCAAAACAACTGTTAATTTTCTATTAATCTTATTACTCATGCTGTTTGCAGAATTTCTATAACAGGATAGATTTGATACAACAAACAGCAGAACAATAAATATTACTGTTAATTACACATGGATGAATCCAGATAATAATTCTCCCATTTTCATTGTGCAAGAAAATTTTTATTGTTTAAAGGAAATTGTCTTGATGACAGATTGAGATGTTGATTGTTATTGATATTGGCACTGTCTATGTGTTGGCTAAATTTAATGATTATATATATAATCAAATTTACCCCAAATTCACTATATCAGGGGTGGCCAACTTTTATATTCATAAGATACTACTTTTTATTTTTAAAATGTGTTGCAATTGACTTGTTCTCATAAGCGATCGACTTGTTGTCATAGACGTAATCAAGTGGATGAAGGTATGTGAAATACGTATTATTTTTATATATCTACCTAGTAAAAAATAACAATTATTTAACTGGCCAAAAAACTCATGTCTGGGGGAATTAAAGCAACATGAGTAATTATTAATAATATTTATTAATTCAAATTAGCTACATTAAACCAAGATTAAAAATATTATTTTCAATAATGATACGGCTTAGTCGACTTCACCTCTCTAGAATTGAAAAAAAAATTAAAACAAAAACAAAAATAACAAAAAAACTTGAAAATCTTGACTTAATTTGTTTCACTCGTTACCCAACAGCTCTTGCTAGATTGGCCTCGCGATTGACCAGTGGATCACGATCAACTTGTTGGACACTCCTGCACTATATAATTTAACATATAGATTTATAAGAGCTTTTAGATAGATCACTGGGTTTGCTAAAATCTTTTTATGTGTGTTATAAAATAGTAAAATAGAAACAATTCACCAAATAAGAATAACTATATATGTATGTACCAATTAATATTGAATGACTAGTCTGATTTGAGCCAACAACCTAAAGATTTTAAGCTGACATGTTATTTATTTATTTATATGAAAAGTCCCAAACTTCTCTATATAAAAATGTAGTGTAGTAATTGCTAATGTCAATTAAAAATATATTTTTTTTCCATATTTACATGGGCAATGATGATCCCATGAAGATTTTGCAGTTTTGGATGTTATGATAGCATAAAGGTAACTATATCTTCTCTACATTGTTTTAATACTATCTATAACCTTATTACATCACATCTGTAGTTGTTTGTTTACACAGTTTCATTATTAAGATTATTAATTGAAAAAATTTGCAGATATCACCATTATATGGACTTTTTAGACAATGACAATAGCCTTTTGGATGATTGGCAATAGTCTCTTTGCATGATAATGCATGGGGGAAGTGGCTTTGGTGTCAATAGAAATGAGAATTTTTGATTGGCTAAGTGTTTTATTCTGAGGCCAAATAGCAGAAAAAGGGTAATGTTCAGTAATTTGTATACAAATTAAAAATTATTTATACAATATATATTTGTAAAATACTTATTTTAACCCAAAAAATTGTCACCACAAAAAATTTTTCTTTGAAAATGACTTTTAAACTGTTCGTTATAGAAAAGGAAAGCAGTTTCTAGTTGTCAAACTAGAATTATCTTTGTTAAATGATAATTATTTTTAAAAATTTTAATAACCCTAACCCTTTTTTATTTAACTAAGAATAGCTAGATAACTATTTTTAACCAATAATTTGATTACTAACTAGTTAGATATAAGATGCGATACGTTGGACTATTTCCATCATTTATGAGTGAATGTTGAATGTAAAGAAAATTTTAAACTTTATTTAAACTTTCCAAATACAAACAACTTGTTAGTAATAACACACAAATAGACAATACAGGTTAGTAATTACACAACGTTTCGAGTAGTATTATTCTCCACTCTTCTTCAGGTGTTGCTGGCCTATATACACAGTGACAATATTCGCCAGCAACACCTGAAGAAGAGTGGAGAATAATACTAACCTGTATTGTCTATTGTGTGTTCTAACAAGTTGTTTGTATTTGGAAAGTTTAAATAAAGTTTAAAATTTTCTTTACATTTAACATTCACTCATAAATGATGGAAATAGTCCAACATATCACATCTTATAATATACCATCATTACAAACCTTCAGACAAATGGTTAGATATAGGTTGTCTAAAAGAAAAGCCTGTTTACTTCTAATTTTCAGCTATCTAAAAAAATTACAAATTTTACATGAATTCGAATCCAAAATCATGAGTGTCAATAGCTAATAATACAAATCACTATACCAAGAAATTGTTCCATTTTATATGCGTGAGTATGTTTGTACATTTCTATCTTTTCTGTGTGAATATATACGTTTTTAGATGTTGGTTTTTAATAACTATAGATATTTCCTATTAAATACATTTTTTATAGACGCATAAACAATAATGATATCTATTTCCTTTTAATTATCACACTTCATTAAAATCTCATCAGTAAAATAATATACTACATTTCTTTTTTTAATGATTTAAGCAGAATTTATATAGAAATTTATAGAGTGAATAAAGTTTTTTTAAAAAAAAAAAAGTGGAAAAACTTCAGGAGGAGGGGTGAGAGTAAATGCCTTCTAAATTGCTAATTCACTACTTTGATTTTTATTTTGTGTGTATGGTGTGTGGGATAAACTTTTATTAATTATACAAAGAAAATAATTTTTAAAAATTGATTTTTTTTTTTTTTTGTTTTTGACTATGAATTAAGCTTATCTTATTCAAGATCAATTTAATTTTTAAAAAAAAAATGTCTTCATTAACGAATACGAAAAAAGACCTTTAAGAACATTTAAAATTAGTGATAATGCTTCCCAGAACAACTCCAATATAATTACATTATAAATCAAGATCTCTTCTGAATGCTATTTCAGTTCAAAAATTACTTAATTAACTACAGATAAAAAAGAGGACTTAAACTATATATATTTAAAAGACTTAATTACTATGAAAAAAGTATTTTTAAAAGAGATTTTTTTTAAAAAATAAAAAAAAAAGAACTACACAAACTAATTGATAAGTCCTTAGTCTGCAAACTTTACAAGAGAAAAATTGAATAAATAAATAATTGGTAAAGTCAATAAAGATTGAGCAATTATGCAAATAGATATATAAATATTGTAATAAACTTAATGCAACTGAATAAGTGTTGTGCTCACCTAGTCACATTTAAATTACTTGACCTCCTATGCAACTAGATATTGAAGCAGTCGGATCTAAGTTCGATCCTAGCTTCATGATATCTCACATGCAGCCCACTTCAAACCCTAGTACTAAACGATGAATTTCCGATTGCAATGGGGCTTTATACATTCAATACATGCTAGTTTCCTTAAAAAACAGTATTATATAAATGTATGTTAAAACTAACTAGTTTGACGTTTAAACTAATCAATGTTATTAATAAATTCATGATAAAATTATTCATGAATTTATATATATTATAACTGCATGGATTGTGTGTATATATATTTATAAAGATTTAAATATATATATTCGTTATAAAGTTTCATTGTGTCGGAATGTTTTATTTTACTTTTAAACAGTTTGTTCAAATTTTAGTGATTAAAAGCTACATTCTTTCGATAAGCTTTCAGATTGCCTGCTCCCAAAGACAATGGGGAAAGTTTTATTAATTAGCAAAAAGATAATAATTTAAAATGTACGGATGGTTCCTAATTAAAATCGTTTTTTAGATTTATAAATTCATTTTCTAATTAGAAAATGAATTCCAAGTTAATGAGTTTGAAAGCCTTATCGAAGGAATGTATCTAAAATCAATTAGTAAAAATCTGTAACTTAGATAATGCAAGAAGTCTTGGCCTGAAGGCATCTAGATCTAGAATAGTTGGGAAACCTGAGGACAGTATAATAGCCCGGAAAAGTTTGGAGAAGGGAAAAGCCATATTTGTTTTAAAGAAGTGCTACTAGAATCTATGTGTCTTTAAATTATGAATTTCAATAGCGTCTCCATCATGGTGAGGGGCTAAACTTCAGGAGTATGACTGCTGGGCCCGAAGTCCCCAGAAGATCTTTAATGAAGCTGCTAAACTAAACCTTTTCCAAACCAATCATGCTGTCAAACATGAAAGAATCAATTCAAATGTCATTCAAAAGTTCAAAATGTGTGCCTACATTTCATCCAACTGGACTCTGCCCTGTGTAATCTAAGAAACTAACCATGAAGGAATGGTAATATTTTTCTTGAAACAACCGCAACTTTCTGGCCAGTTTTCGAACTTTATTTTACATCACCTTTTAAATTAACTGCTGTAAAAACTTCTCTCTTTATAATGCTTTTAATCTGTATAAGTAATTCTCATTTTTCTATCTCTAGTCTTTAAAATTAATACTTTGTTAAATTTGTCTTTCTCACAATGGTGGTTCATTTCACTAACTGTATATATATATTTATTGAGTAATTACTAATGTCATGTATTTTTAATTATATGCCAGTAATACTTCAACTCGACAATAATTTCTTTTGTTACACGTACCTCATGAAAATAATCTATTATTAAGTTTGATAGTAATTTTTGCCCATTGGAACTAATTTAAGATGGTTCTATTAATTATCGAGTTAAAGAATTTATACAATTTTTGCTATTTTCATTAGGGGTTAATAATAAATTATTAGCTCAGTTTCTTATATATACCCCCGGCTACTTTATATAGTTTACACATATTCATAATATTAAAATGTTTTGCAAAAGGTCGATAAAGGAATTTAATGTTAATATATTCTGAGTTAAATTTGTATTTCTGTATTAAGACTCAGGGAGAGCATGAGATTTAGGGCGTAATTAATATAGTTATATAATTACGTTAAGTACTTTTAGTTAAAGCACATTTGACTTTCATGTAACTTGATCAGGCCATCACATGGAGCATTCTTTATATAAATTGGGTTTTATTATTTAAACACGATGATTACCAAATCACTTTTTTTTAATGTTGCTGGCGCGAGCCATCTCCTGCCTCGTGGGTTTGTCCTCGGTGATATTATTATTATTACTTTAATTCCATAGGAAGAAAGCACTTCCTCACTTGCTTGTTTTTATATTCGGAACACCAAAGGTTTGAGGCTATGACCTGGCCTGGCTTTCCCTGTGTTCCACATCTCGCCCTCCTACTTAAATCACTGACAAGCCATTATATTTCGTATTCATTTTTATAGCTCATAAGTCAGCACCGTTATTTCTCAGTTCAAATAAAGCCCTGCTCTCATGCTCATAAATCGTGATGAATTGATTTCATTAAAGTCGAACAAATTCATGTTCATTTATAATTAAGTAATTTTTCTATCAAATATAAAAGTTGTGCCCTAAATACTTATCTTGCTCTTCAGGAATTAATTTACGAATGTAGAAATGAATCTCACATTCTTTCTTTTAGAATTGAAATAATAATTTCTGTCACAGCCAAATACCTTTATCTACCTTTAGTTTCTTGTCAGGGCATAGACATATATAATCCTCCTAGAATATTGCATAATAATTATTGGCATATAATAAGGACTGCCATTCTTAGTGTAAATTATAAATTTCGTTTAAAGACTAGAGGTAATCTATATAATCATAATCTAAAAATTGAACAAAATTATTATTATTACTAACACATTCGGTTTTTAACTTTCTTTATTACTCAATAGTTATTTTAATATAAATGCTCACTGTCTGTATTGGCAACCCGAACATATATATATATATGAGTTGACTTATAAATATCCTTAGTTATTTTATTATATTTTGTTAGAGTCAGTTCAAGGGTCTCAAATCATCATCATCCGTTGAGCTAGTTTCTTGGTGCATAGTCATGTACCATTGACATAGGTCATCCATTGATTGATCCGGGCTCATGAGTTGGGTTTGAATTCAGTTTGGTTTGGCTGAGTATGAATCTGACTTTGCGGTTGGGTCTTGTTGGTGTGGGTGGTTTTTCAACTGGTACATTATATTATACTTTTAGTAATATTCTAAATGATGTAAAAGGTAATATAATATAACTACTGATCCCATTCTCAAAAATTGCACGGATTCAATAATACAAAAATTCTAAAAAGTATTAAATAAAACTTAATAAAATAAAAAATCATTTATTTTAGATATACATTAGTTGCCAAGCAATTGCTATTTTGTTGCCTTCATTTTTTATTAAGTTTTTTTCACTCACAAGTCTTGTATATTTGTTCCTTCACTCTTTTTTAATATCAGTAAAAGCATTGTGTGTGTGTGTGTTATTTTTCTGTTACAAACAAAAAAAAAAAACAGCAACATTATTAAAACACCAATTTAATGATAGTAGTAATTCTTGTGATTCTAAAGGAAGCTATAAGATGTTTTCTTTATGTGGAAAAATAAAAATAATCAGTTTAGTTTTGACAGAAAAAAAATATATGTTAAAACTGCTAGATATTCAATAAGAACTATTGCACTTCTTGACCCAGTTGAAATCAATCCACAGAAGTCAGAAAAGACTGCGTGTGTGGATGCAAGATGTAAATGTATGTTTTGCTATGCAATATTGTATTGTACCAGAAATCTTTACCTGTATCAAGAGTTAAGCAAAGGATCAACTGAGAAGATTAATATTAAGCTACTTTCTGCATGTAAAAGATGGGTAAATATACATACAAACTTAAAAACATCAGATTTCAGAAGAGGCTGTTTCTTCCAAAATGAAGCTTCTGACATATTTCCAGCAGAACTGAAAAAAGCAATTTTACTTTTCAGAACAATTATTTAACTATGATAAAATTAGATATGTTCTATAAGAGAATCCTACATTGAATTAAAAAATAACTTAGCAAAAGCTTTTAAATCCTATGATGAAATAAAAGTCATTTATCTATTTAAGAATTTCAATACATCCAAGGACAAAAATTAAAATTATCTGTTTACAATTTGGAATAACAATAAAAAAAAATGGTTGTATCATAATCATTCAATTTATCACATGACTCCATAATTGCTTAATTCCTGAAGTTAAAAATACTTGATGCAGATAGAATTGAAATGCAAATCTTTGTGACACTAGTCTATGCTTCTGCTAAATGTGAAGATTTGTATTTTTTGGCCCTAACCTCTTAATTAAGATCATTTAAGATGGTTTTTGATAAAGATATCATTTGGTTATCAGGATCATATATATCTGTCTAGTATTTGGTTGAATTTCAGAAGCTCTTGATGCCAAATTAATACTCAGTTGTTAGAGTTCTAGAAAAAATGAAAATGAAATAACATTTATAAAAGCAGGAATAAATTATTTAAAGCCAAAAATTGTTAATCCATAGTAAAAAACTATTTAGAGTGAGATCTTGAATGGCTTTAAAGATTTTCCTAACATTGTTAGAAAAGTTTAAAATCTCTGCTTAAGAAGCATAGGAATTTAGAAAAAATGAATTTTTTACCATGAATAACAAAAAATTTCAGAATATAATATTTATTAAAGAAAGGTATTCATAGAGACAGAGTTTGAAATTCTATTGAGTTATCAGTAGAAAAAGAGGAAGAAAAGAAAGAAGAACCAACAGTGAGGACATTACAGAAATATGAATGATAAAATTATGTAATATAATCTTTAAATGAAATGTAGCAATTTAAATTACAAGGATAAATTTTAAAAAAGAAAACTTCCTATGCATAATGTCTTTTTTTAATGTGTCAATACAAAAAAAGATAATGGATATAGTTAACTTTATCTACTTCAAACATCCCATATTCTCCAGAAACAGAGATGTTTCACTATTATTTGAAGTAGATGGCATTTCTGATTCACCTTAAAAGGTTTTAAAAGCCTTATTTCATCACCATGCTAACATCAATCACTTCATTTTATCTCAACATATAGTTGTTGTGTATATCTGTATTTCATTATCTACAATTTTTATCACAAAAAGAAAAAAGATGAATAATGTCAAGTTTTATTTTGCTAGCAATTTATTAATAAAATAGTCCTGTTGCATTTCTAAATATTTAAAACGTACATGCATTCACAGATACATACATATACACATATGCATATCAAATGCTTATTTAATTTCTGATTAATAAAACTCCTTAATTGACTCTCATTTAACATTTTTCACTGGGATGGATATGCCTTTTATATTAAAATCATTGATTATAACCATTCTTGGTCATTCTATATATGCTAAGTTTTGCAGATATATGTTTTAATTATTTGAAGACTTAACAAGACTATTTTATTTGTAAACTGCAAACAAAATGGGTTTTAATATAATTTTCATTTAAAGTAATTTGAGCTTTACAATGAATTGAGAATTTATTTTTTTTATTAAAAGAGAGCAAAATAGAATAAAAAATTATATTAATGTGGATAAAAAGTGAAATTGGTTATATAAGAAATTGGAATGTAATGATGTGTTTTTTTTTTTTAGAAAATTAACATGCTTTACAAATAAATCATTAGAGGTTATGTTTTATTTAAATCTGGTTAATTTCTGAAAGAAAACAAGTGTAATAATGAAAAAATGTAACTTTCATTTGTGTGAGCTTTACTTGTGATCAAAAATATTAATTATTTTTATCAGAAAACCTAAGGTCAAGTTCGCAGCATGGTTAAGAGCAATAATAGAGTAATAGACTTCAGAGATTAAGGTTTGTGAATTATTACTCCATCACTTTGAATTCTTGCTAAATATGAATGTCTGAGCAACAAACCATTAAACATTTTTTATACTTTTTTAATGAAAGAAATTTTACATACAGACAGCTATGTGATTGGATTTGTAAAGACGTTCATTTGAAGACAAAAAAATTATCAAAAAAAACAATCGTTTCTTGAAAATGTATTTTATAAATATTATTTAAAGTTAAAAGCAATGATTGTTATGTTCATTACTAATTTATTATTTTAAAAATAATACATTTAAACTTTTACATGAGAAGTTATCTTAATAGATAATTCTTAGAATAATGTTTTGAAAGATAGAAGAAAATATAACATTATTACAGTTTGGTGGTCCACAATAGTCAAACTTTTTATGCTTACATCTTTGACACCATTCACTTTAAATAAATACATTAATGATCATTAGTAACCATTTATTGGTTTAGAAATTATTATTTCATTTTTAACCCAAATATAAGATTTATGTTAATGTTAAAGGTTATTTGTTTTTTTTTTATTAAAAACAACCACATAGTACTTACTAATAATCCAATTTCATTCCTCTTTTTTTTTCTTGTATATTATTAGTTTTAGATATATTTCAACCTTTTATTCTGAACATATTCTTGAAATATATAAATAAAGACATTTTAAAAAGTAAAATGTCCCAAGATACATTTCAAATACTTTTGTTAATATGTAGAAATATTAAGATATATACATAGCATAATTAAATGTATGAAACTTTATTTTACAATCAGTGCACTTTTTTTTTCCTCAAAATATGATTTATTAACTATGATTTACAATGCAGAACTTGATTTATCAAGTGAACAGAAAAACCTTGAATTGTATATGCATATATCTTGCCATTCATAGCTTCTCTCATAGTTTACTAAGTAACCCCTGACCTTAATGGCAACTAGGTAGATCACAGCTACCAAGAATCACATCATCCCCACCATCCAGAAGATGAGACAGTGAAAATCCATACTAATCCCCGTAGCATCCATGTCCCCCCTGCTAAGGGCTAGGAATCAGGCCTTGGGGTATTTCCAAAGCTCAGACTCTCTCATCCAATGCTCTTACTAATCCCCACAGCATCTAGATCCCCTCCAAAACTCAGGCTTGTGAGAACCTTCCAAGAACCAGACCCTGCTATCCAGATGGCAGAGATGAGTGACACAGCAGCCCCGATTTGAAGTTTAAACCATAGTAGAACTCTCTGGCCTGAGTCACCCAAGCATGAGATTCTCTCATCTTCACAGCCAAGATAAGCAATGCTGCAGCATCAATCAAAAATGTAAATCTCACAGGTTTACATCACATGCCATCTACAGATTATCACATAGTCTAATAACCAATCTATGAATCACATAGAGAACAAAGAGATTAAAACCAAAATGCATCACATCATCTTCACTGTCTCAAAGATGAGAAAGATGAAACCCATACTAATCTCCATATCACTCACATCCCAGCCCCCCCCCATAAGAACCAGAGTTCAGGCCCCAGGAATCTTTCCAAGTTCCAGACTTTCTCATCTGAAGCCCATACTATAACCCAATACACCCACATCCTAGCCCCTCCAAGACCAGGAAGCAAGCCCTGGAAGCTCTCCAAGCAACAGACTCAGTCCTCAAGACCGCAAAGATGAGTGACACAGTAGCCCCAATCCAATGTTCAAATCACAGTTGAACTCTTTGGGAACTTGAGTTTTGTCCATCATGTTTCAGCTTCCAGACAACTTATAAAAAAACTAGAAGCCTTAATCCATGAGGTCTTTAACTATTGGTAAAAGTCAAATGATAAAACTAGAAGCACAATCCATACAATGAGGTACAACTGTTAACAATCCAATGTCATAATAATTGCTAAATTTAAAATCACAATGCAAATCTCCAGGATTTCCAATGCCTTGCATAAAAAATTCATCATTACTTTCCAAAATCAAGAACTTTAATATATATGTAGTAACCAGATGCTTGCATTAGGTGTTATACCACAATATAATTCTAGATCTATAGAGCAATCAAAGATGTACATAGAGTAATGTATCCATTAAAATCACATATTGAATAGTGTCCATCATGTTTCAGCACCCTGATAACCTAGGAAAATCAGAAGCACTAATCCATATAGTCAAATGTTAAAATTATTGATTTGTACAGTTCAGCATTCAAGATAGAAAAAAAATGTTTAATATAGAATATAAGGTTGAATAATCAAGCAACACTTGAAATCAAATGTTCAGATACAGTCTAAAACAATTAACTATAGTAGAAAAGAATCTTTTTCACAAGTCAAATCTCAGGTCTAAAATGCAAGACCAAAACTGCAATGAATAACGTCATTTTTAACAAATGAATGAGCCATCCAAATCTGGTTCATTTTAAGAGACATAGTCAGTGATCAAGCATCCAATGCATGGATAAAAGATAAAGCAACACTTGAAATAAATAATCAGGTACAATGAGAAACAATTTACTATTGTGGAAAAATTCTTTCTTTAAAAGTAAAATCTCAGGTTTAAAAAGCAGGCATTAAAGTCTAAATGAATAATGCTACTATTGCTAACAAATAAATGAGCTATCCAATTCTGGTAATGATCCCCAGAGCACCCTTTTTCCCAGCTCCACCCCATATAAAAACTAGGATTCAGGCCCTCATGGGTCCTCCCAACAATCAGACACCTCACCCAGTCAGCAAAGCTGCCCTGAATCAAAATATTCCTGAAAATTAAGTCTTTCAATAGAAATCTCTAGAAATTTACATGGCTGTCAGTTATTTTTAACAGCGCTCCAAAGGAAAATTTTAATCATGCTTACTTGTTTTCTGATGGTGCCATAATTCTTGTGTACAAAGGAACCTAAAAGGTTACTCTGATCAAATGGAAACTTTTTAGAGAAAAAAAAATCTCTAAAATATAATTTAAGTAACTAAAACGGGGAGCCAGTAAATTTGAGCAAACATTTAATTTCTAGTTATTGCACTTTTTTTTTGTAACTAGAAATTAAATGTTTGCTCAAATTTAACACATATTGTATTCCTTTTTGAATAGAAATTTTGTTTATAAGTATATAACATGATCTTGTGAAAGATAATGTAAATCCAAAAAAGACTTTGTGAGATTAAACAATAAATCACTTGAATGTCATTGGTATTTACAATTATTGCTTTTTATCAACTCTTCATGAGAAAATTGCATTAGAATCTTATATTAAATAAATAAATATTCAATGGTTAATTGCTTCGGAGATTGTATAACATTTGAACACTCAATTGGCAGGTTTTATTGATTTATGTACTTATTCAAGTGAGAATTTACACAAAAAACTTGTAGCTTTTGAACCTACCACTCTGCTATTGTCCTACTCTACGTTGGCAGTATTTTATATTCAATATTAATTATGAAGCAATGATTCAAAATTGGAAGTTCAAACGATAAGCTGAAGTTAATATATTCATGCAGAGAATTAGTATGTGATTAAGTTAAAAGCAGTAAAACAGCCTAAAATAACCAATTGTACAATAAAAACTTCTTTATCAGCTACTCAAATAGAAACAGTAAAAGAAAATATTAATTATAAGGTGGTAAACCATTGGTTGATGAATCTTTCATGTTTTTTTCTTTCTTGTTTTGCGTTCTAACTAAGCTGTTTTCTGATCACTAATTACTTGGGGGAAGAAATTTATCTTGCTTATAAATCCTTACTTACCTGGACAAAAAAATTAAATTATAAAAGAATTTAAACTCTAAGTCATGAGATAACAAACTAACAAAACTCTTTACAGCTATATATTTGTGTGTGCAATACAAGAAAAACACTCTGACAAGTTAATATACAAATAAATTAAGAGTTCATTTGAAAATATTTTTTCTTTCAGCATTAAATGAATTTTGAATTGAGTTCATTCCAGGGTCTTGTTTTATTATACATTATTTTGTCTAATATTATAGATTTTAAATCCAAAATTTGATCGATTATACATAATTCTCCAGTGCAACCTATTAATTATTTACGTGGTATTTATTGTTTAACTCAGTATTATAAAGTGGAATGAAAATATATATATATAAAGTGGTTATAAATTATCCTCATCTTGGGCAATATTAGTATAGAATCACATTAATAGATTAAATATCATAGTGACCTGGGCCAACTGATGAATGCTGGTTCAGCACGAAATGCATCTTGGGGGTCATTTGTCTTTTATTATATTTTTGTTTATATGAATTTAAAAAGAATGGAGAAGTATGGAGGTGTTTATTATTATTACATAGGGTCAGAGAAAGGTGAATAACTCTGTGTGTGTAAATTTAAAAAAATCAGATATATTAATCTTTAACTGAGGTTTAAAGTTTATATCTGTGCTAGAGATAATCTCTAGTTTCGAAAATGATTAGTAATAATCATTAGAGTATTTATCTGAAATGGATGGCATCAAAGCTGTGAGTGGAGGAAGTTTGACAATGGTAAATGAAAATGTAACAATTTACTCTTAGATAAATACTTTGCATATAATAAAGATATATATGAGAGATAGTGACCTGGGCCAACTGATGAGTGCTGGTTCAGCACGAAATGCATGTTGGGGGTCATTTGTCTTTTATTATATCTTTATTTATATGAATTTAAAAAGAATGGGGAAGTATGGAGGTGTTTATTATATCTATTTATAATTGATTGCAAATATATTCAGGATATAAAATTAAACAAATCACATTTATGATAAATAAAGTCAGATTATCTCTTTGCTGTAAAATTTAATTATTCTAAGTCTGTTTGTTGTTCACCTGATAAAAATAGATTCACGCTGAAATATATGTATAGTGAGAAAGAGTTGTCTGAAATAATTTTCGATATTATAGATATTTAATAGTGTTTGAATTTTTTATAAACTACAAAACAATAAAGCCATTTGATTTTTATTTATTTAATGAGAAACATACATTCAAATCTAAAATTTTAGTCAAGCATTGGTGGTCGAGAGGTCAGCGACAGCCGCTTTACAAGCAGTTGTTCCGGGTTGGCGGGTTGACTTCCTGGCTGATGCTATGACACATGAGAAAAAAAAATCTAAAATTTTAGTAATAACATATACTTCTCCATCAGAATATTTATTGTATATTTGTGGCACTAATATGTATCATTTTACTTCAACATTCTCACATATTCCTGTTTTTAATTTTTAAGTAATAGACCCATCTTTTCCAGCATGGCAATGAATGGCTGTATTTTTGTCAAATACAAAGTTTACAAAATTCTTAAGAATTATTTGCATTAAGTTTTATTTTTAAGACTTTTTCATTTGCTCTTATTTTAGAATCAAGACGTTTGAAATAATTAACAAAATCTAAAACTGCTTTAGTTTATTTTCCAAATCGGAGGCAGATTTAATGTTAACTAGATTAGACCATGAAATCGTTAATAATAGTACAAGAAGGATTAGAATTTATTAAAAATATTAAATGATTAATTTTATAAAAGAATAATGATGACATAAATATTTGTAAAGAATTAATATTTGATGATGTCTTGATTGAATATTGGATTTGTTGGTTATATTTGTTGCCATGACAATTTTCTAAACAGAATCAATTTTATCTTTCAAGAAAAATGACTTCCTTGTAAGAAACGCAGAAATTAATACATATCAAATGCTAGTCTGACTAACAAGTCTCTTGTCTAAAATAACCAACTTTTCCATCTTTAAAAGTATAAAAATGGTGTTAAAACACTTCATCAAATCAGCGCAACTAATTGTTAACCTGTCAACAGGCTGGGATAAATAGTTTCTAATTGGATCACCTTTATTACTTAAAATAAATAGCAAGATTCAAACAAAATTAAAAAGCATCATCTGAATGGAGATTTATAAATCAACACATAAATATTTTTATATTATAGGATTCAAAATATGAAATCATATATTATCGATTATTTTTAATTTATTACTACACGTGCGTGTGACTGTACTGTATTTTATTAGTAAATGGAGCATTGCCAATTTGGTTATTATTTAAATAAATACATTAAGCTGTCTTTTAATATATGTCTTCATAAAATATATATTATTTTTATAAGAAGATGAACTTGTTTTAATGAAGTTGTGACGAATAGGGATCTATCATGTAAATGAAAAAATAGCACATTCAATATTTGTATTAAAATCCTATTATTCGCATAAAAATTATTGCAAATATTTCATATTAATATTTAATAATGTCCATGATCACTAGATTGGAATAATAATAATAATGGTAAAGATAATGGTAACGATTGATTCCGCACTTTTAGAAATATTTCTCTTCCATTAATATTAAAGATCATATATTGTTAATCACATTCATCTGACTACTACTACTACTACTACTACTACTACTAATAATAATAATAATAATAATAATAATAATAATAATAATAATAATAGATCAGTTTATAGTCATTACTCACTAACCAACACTTAAAGTATCAAGAACATGATCTAGTATTAAAGCTAACTACATTCTGATAGAATATGGAACTACCTTTTATCCACATCTAAACTCATAGCGATAACCAACAGGACAACTTGAACTTCACTCTAATTGGTTTAAATTAAACTTTAATAAGGCAAAGAAAATTGCTACTTAATTTAATAATCTTATAAAATAATTTACTATAATTAATAATTACAAAGTAATTTTTTGGCAATATTTAAAAAGAGCACTGTTGAATCTTCAACTTTTTTTCAACTCTCCTGCTGCTTCCTATAATTCAATTTTGCTGATTTTGCATTCATTTAAATGACAGAAACTGATTTGTTTTATTAGTTTTTAAAGAAATCTGGAGAGGACAATAGTCTACAGCCAGAATTAATTTCAAAGGATGTGCATCATGTTTACAAAGGCACTGATTGGTAAAGGACAATTGCAAGGGTAATTATACACTTAATTATTTTGTTTGCAGTGATCTTCAAAAAATTGCTTTATTTTCACACTTACTAAAATATTTATGATTATTTTTACACAATATTTATATAATAATTATTAAAAACAAAAATATATATTATTACAATTTGATTTGATTTGAATGTGTTTTATTTTTAAAAATAGAAGTTCACAACATTTCTTGTATGCATATATCAGATGTTTATAATTAGATAAATATTGATGCCCAAGTTTATTTTACAATGCAACAATAATTATCATAGTCTATCAGGAATTCAAATATTTAAATAGCTTCCTCCTATGGAATAAAGATAATATTTGAATTTGGTTCATTGCACAATAGCATTTACTTTTTATTTACTATTGGTGAAGTAACTGGTGATATTTTAGCTAATTTTTCTTTAGATATTGTTTTACATGAAACATATTATGATGTATATGCTATCAATGGAAGATGTTTTTGTTATTTTACAGGTGTTTGAAAAGTTCATTGGTTTCCTTTATTTTTAGAAATATTAATGAATCTAAATTTATCAAAAGTGTTTTTATTTATATTTTTAGGGGTAAACTTGCTTACCCCTCCCCAATATTTTTTAGAATTAATTAGAATACCTCATTAGTATTTATCCAAATACATATATATTCTGAAACATTGTTTCTTTGACTGAGAGAACTATGATTAGCATAATACTTTTTACATTTGTAGTTAAAAGACAGTTTAGTGTTTGATGAAGATATTTAATTAAATTTATGGATGGGAATCATGCAATTGGCTTTTTCTGATCATACTTATAATGAGTTAGGTATATTAATTAAATATTTAGTTAATGACAAGTTGATTTTATAGTTCCAACTTTTCCTTTAATAACCCTTTTTTTTCATAATTATATTCAGGATTTTCAAAAAGGGAACTTCTTGATATTTGTAATTGTTTGGTTTTACCATTGCAAAAACAAATGTTTAAAACAAGTGGTTCACATCAATCATTTGGAGATCCTATAAAGTTACAGAAATAGTGGGAAAAAGAACAGTGGGTTAAACAAAAGGACCCAGGAAAGTTGGTGAGTAACTATTTTGAACTTATTAATTCATGAAAGTGGGAGAACCCTCCAAATCTGCCTCAGGCAAGAATAAGGTCACTATCAAAAATGATAAAATGGCTGGCATTAAATCTCATAATATTAATAAAATCTCAGAACTTACCAAATCCATAATAAAACCTCTTTAAAAGACAAAGAACAATCTAAATCTCAACTCTTAGCCTTCTATAATAACTATTCTAATCACTCTTCAACAAAAAATGATAATTATTGTAGAGATCAAAGAAAACCAGAGGATGAAAATTATTTTAAAATGTTCGAGACCAAATCAAAATGAACAGTGATTTGAACAGGAAGTCTGTATTAATGACTCAAAATATAAAACAAATATATTTTTCAACTCTTACAAACAACACAAAACTTCCCAAAAACTAGTTTAAATCCAATTCAGGTAGGAAAAGATATAATAAGTCAGGAAACTCCTATCAGTGAAAGTGGGGAAAAACTGCTAGAGGGCAATAACTCTAAAGATAAAGTTACAAATGATCACAATAAAGAAAAAATACTAATTAAAAATCTTGATGAATTTGAACACACTAAGATTACAGAAAACAATTATTCAAACAAGAATCAAAGCATAGTAAATCATCCAATTAAAAAAAACAACTCTAAACAAGAAATCTTGTGCTGAGGCTATGATTACAAAAAATGAAATTCATCAGGAAAATAGACAATCTTGTAATTCTAATGAAAATTCCGTTCTCAACATCATTGGTATTGATACAGATAAAGGCCCTCAACTTGAAATACTAAGTGAAATAAATGATTTCAAACAGATCTCAGAAGAAGAAAACCAAGACTTTAATACAAGATTTGAATAATTCCATCCCTGATTTACTCTTAAACTCATTTTTTAATTACATTAATGATAAAACCTTAATATTAGCCATAACTAATCTACAAAATAACCTATACAAATTTCCAATTGATAAGTTTTACAACATGGTGATGAAAAAAGGCATCTGGATGGGTATCAACCAAATTCTTCCCCATGGTAGAATTTAAAACCTATGCTCAACGGAATGCCTTCATGAACACAATAAGAAGTTTGGAAGGAAAAATACTGTGCACTATAGACATCAATATAGCCACCAACCTACCTGGAACAATAAAGAATTGCTTAATGGGATTAAGATCAACATACTTGGAAAACAACATTGGCAAATTTTGTTGAATAACTTTCAAATATAATATGACTACAGAATGGACAAATTCTCTCAAATACAGCTACCTTCTCCATCATCTTAAGTAAGGGGGTGCACCCCAATGACATCCTGATGGTGATCTACTTATGTGAATCACCAATGGTTGTCACTTTTCAGTGTAGCACCTCAATGCTTTTACTGCTTAGCAAGGACTCACCTCATTAGAGATTGTGAGGCCAGAATATGCAAAAACTGTGGACAAAAAATAGAGTACATAGATGTCCAAAAAAAGGAGATAAGGGAACAATAAACATGCAAGATATAAATAAAAATATCTCAGTCAATCTCATCCAACTGGATGAGACTTAGAATGGAAACAGAAATCAACAGCAAAGTGGCATGAATAGTGATACTAATTCTACAAATGTAATACTATAACCTTCAGAAATGATACAACCTTCAGAAATGGAATACCTACTCAATGAGATAAGTGAAACAACAATCACAGACTTATGAAGCCCTGCATATGAAGAATCAATAGACCAAACCAGTAAAATATATAGCAATATAATCACCACCCTGCACCCATAGGTAAACAGTGATATGCCTGAAAGAAAATCCAAGTGACAGTGAATCTGGTTCAGATAAAACATTAACTAATTACATCCCCAATAACTTTATGACAGAGAGCAATCTAGACATTGACTCTACATGTTCTTCTATAGACCATGAAGAGGGTGAAAAAATGTCAAACTCAGGTGATTCAAATAAAAAGGGTCCCATTGAAAAAAGAAAAAAAGAAAGTGAACAAAGAACTATGACACAATCTCTCCACCCAATCTAAGCCAAAGTAGTGATGAAGATCAGAAATGGAGAAAAAAAATCCACCATCTCCAAAGACTAGGGGCTGTCATACACTGACTAATGAAGAGAAGAAAATTCAAGATTATTGGAAATGAAGAAGAAAATTTTATCCCTTCAATATAAGCTCATCTTCTTGTTTCCAATGATCTTAAGATGAGCTTATATTGAAGGAATAAATCTCTATAATAAATCAGACAAATCCCAGTCAAACATCTCATCAACTGAGGAATATAAATCTATACACAGAAAATTCATTTTAATGGAATAAAGGAAAAAATTTGTAATCACAATGATAAAATCGAAAATGGCTAATGAGCAGTTGCTGAGCCAATCCAAGTTTTTATCATGAAACACGAACTAAATGAAAGCTAAAATTCTTTGGGATTAATGTTTGTGGACTTAACACACTTAATAGAGCTCATGCAATAACAGTTGGATAATTAAACATAAACCCAATATTATATGCATGGCCAAAACTAAAATTTATAATAACTCAAATCATAAAATTTATCTAATCTTTCAAAATCTCAGCTACTTCAATTGCTCAACCTCAATGACTGCTAGAGGAGTGGCAATTCTAATCCATTCCAGACTAAATTCTCCTACTAGTTTTAGAATGTTATATCTTGATTCAAGCTGTTTAATTGTATACATTTAACCTATCATCAATTTCAGATCAATCTAATCTACCTATACTTGAAAAATGATCAATTTCTTAATTAGAAATGTGATCAACATCATAAACTCAGTCATTGCATTCAATCAATCCTCAACAATGCCTTCTCCTTTATAAAAAAAAAAGACCTCTTATTGACCTAATTTATTATTCACTAAGTTTGCACTTTAACATCGACAGTAAACTCTGGCCTGTCTCCTTCTCTGATCCCCTCACTCTAAATATAGGTCTGGAAGTCAACATCAGGAGGGCAATCATTGATGGAATAGACAGAACTATTAGAATGCTACTCAAACAACTCCAGAAAAGCTATTCTCTGAAGCCTATATCTGCTTCAATAAAATTGGCATCCTGAGAATGCCAGTGGAAGAGGCTTGGTTCTCCTTCATTGCCATTCTCAATGAAATTACAATCAACAAAAAAGGACCGATAAGATTGCTCACAGATCTGGAATTAATAGACAATGAAATTAGAGCAACCACACCATCCACCTCAAATATCAAATTTGTTGAACAGATCCTTGCCCTCAAAGGTCAATATAAAGACTGACAGAAATCTCTGGCAGAACATTTATCCATCAAACAAGCTTGAAGATTTCTGTCAGACCAGCAGTGTTGGTCTAGTAGTTCCATCTGATGGGCACTGGAGGATGAGGAATAAACAAGCTGTACCATAATTATTGACAATAAAAAGACAGTACACTCATAGGTCAAGAAATGATAAATACTATTTGGCAGCATTTTCAAGCAAGGCTTCAATTGGAATATAGCAGGGATATCAATGAGGCCATATATATTGACCCAGATAGTTCTCATAATATAACTTTGGAGAAGATACGACAAAATATTAGGAGTCTCCCAGACAGAATTTACCCAAGGGCACATGGAATATTTAAATTCATCCTTCTCTATTTGTAAAGATTCTCAGCACCCATAATCAAAGCCATGATTGACCAGATCAAAAACTTATACCTGATATCCCTTGTTCCATTTTTAAAAAGAGAGAGAGGGGGGCCTCTGATCTAAACAACCTAAGGCCCATTTCAATGATCCCACTATTAATAAAAATAATTGAGCAACTAATCAAAGATCAAATACAAAACAAAATCCTCAACTTTATTTCTAATGATCAATATGCTAGGAGAGGGGAGTCATCAATTAAAGCCATCATCCAAATGCAGCTGCTTCTAGAATATATTAGGCCAAAAAATGTCTAAGCCAATCACTGTCCAACTGGATATCAAGGTGGCATTTGACTCCATCATGCCAAACATCCTGATAGACATCCTTCAAGAATAGGAGGAGCCAAGGGTCTACCTTAAAATGATTGCCAACCTACTAACAAATAGATCCATATTTATCATGATGAAAAGCAAAGTCACCCCTGGGTTTGATCCTTTCATCTCTATCCCTCAGGCATCTTTGCTCAGCACTCTATTATTTATAGCATTGCTGAGAGAGATTGAGAGGTCACTTCCAGGAGTATATGTGTCTGCCACTGGATGGAAGATAGGGCACATCAGTTATATGGATGATTTACGTATCTGTCTCCCTTCCAGCAAATATATACCCAAATTAGAAGAAATTCTATCCAATTATACCAACAATTTCAAATTGAAATTTTACATGACCAAATCAGCCACATGGAAATTGCTGAACAGAAAGAGAATAAAATCAAATTTCATGGCAAATCCCCAAAAATTTCTCAGTTTTGACTTTTACAAATCAAATGGGTTGATGAGGCATTGAAGAATCACTACTAAGCTCAATACAACAGACAATCACTTCACTTATCAGGTTATATATCTCATACAAGGTAAGGTCACATTACTCAATCCATTGGTGTTCCCGAAAATCACATATTTTCTGTTTGGGATATGCCCATTCAGAAAATTCATTCAAAAAGTAAATGCCTATTGTACTAAAGTGTTTGGGGACAAAAGGTCACTGCTATTAGTCTCTGAACATTACAAATACCAAAAAGACTTAATGGCCTTTCACTCCATTCTATTAAAACACTACTAATTATACAAAATAACTATAACTCACTATTTAATATAATAAACAAATACCCATCCTTATCACTCAAAGAAGACCCCACCCCTATGGATCAGCCCCCACCAACTAATAAATAGATTAGTTCTTTATATACAAATATTCAAAAGGTAATTGATATAAAAGAAACCCAATCACAAATACAATAAAATACTGAACAGCACATAAATTACTAAATGGAGAAAAACGCATAATCAACAGAAAACTGGACATCACCAATCAGCAACTGATATATAAATCTCATATTGGTTCATCAAACCAAAGTACCAAGACTTTATAATCAAATATAACCAGGACTCCCTTCCCATGAATGCCTACGTGGCAAACCAAAGAAATGTAAAGAAGATAGGCCCTATGTGCCAGATGTGTGGCAGGGAAGAGGAATCCATTGATCACATATTTATAAGTTGTAATAAATTAAATTGCCATAGAACACTCCTCACAAGATGGATAAACAATCCATTAAGTGGTGCATCAAACAAGGTGTACATGCAGAAATAAGGCTTATAATCTTCATGTACTTTGCATTATGGTGCATGAGATGTAAAATCACTATGGGGAAATTAGTAGATCCACAGGGAATGGAACTAAAGAAAATCATAGAATAAATCAAACAAAGAGATAATTTAATAGCTCCAGACTATTTGGTAAATGCCACTTGGAGAAACTTCAAATAAAGAAGACAATCACTAAATCTACAGAATTGAACTGCAGAAAAAGCAACTATATACATAGAAGTAAATATATTAAAACCACATGATTTATATCTGAAACCATAGTGTAATAAAATAAACAATTTATATTATACTGTAATAGCATGTAATAGCAAATGTAGATTTGTATCACATAATAAATTTCTCTTAATAAAAAAAAAAAACAAATGTTGCTTTTAATTAGAGTAGAAGATATATTACATTCATGAGCAGTTCTTTCTTTGAAGTAAAAGTTAATGCAATTTCTGGATATTTAAATTAAAATTGTTTTATATATTACTCATTTGGAATGTTTGTGGTCAATCTTAAAATATGTGGGGCAAATCACAGATTTATTCTTGTGAAATCGTGTCTATTCCAACAGGATATTTTATTAACTGAATTTAAAAAATTGATTGACTAAAGAGTGTAATTTATAAAATAGAAATCTGTTAATTTAAAAATGAATTCTTTAAATAGAATATTAATAATACATTTAATCATTTGTGTGGTGATATTAAGATTAACATTACCTTTATGAATAAGATTTATAGTTAATGGATAGTCAAATAAATGTTGATTATATTTTCTCACATAGTTTCAAAAAGAAGTTCTTTCACTATTAATGTTATATATATATATATATATATATATATATATATATATATAACATTAATAGTAGATATATATATTATATATATATATATATATATATATAATAAAGTTTGATATCTGTATTCTTTTCACAATATATGTAATATACAAATCAATATATATATATATCAAAATACAGTACAATTTATATAAATTATATTCTTTTAGAAGTACTTTCGACTATACACTTTGTAGTCTTTATCAAGACTACAAAGTGTATAGTCAAAAGTACTTCTAAAAGAATATAATTTATATAAATTGTACTGTATTTTGATATATATATATTGATTTGTATATTACATATATATATATAAATATTTATTATTTAACTTTATCTGATTATTTAGCCGCAGATATGATTTCTGATCATTTGTTAATAAGGTTATTTGACGGCGACAAGACAAGAATGTTTAGTTTCTAATTTAATATTAAGGCTATTATTATTGTTTAATCAAATATTTTTAATTGTTTTAGAATTACAGTTTCTTTAATTCAATCTTTTTTTTTTATTTTGAAAGAATTATATTTAAGGGAAATCTATTATAATGATAAAAGAATATTATCCACATTATAGAACTGATCCGTGACCAATTATTGGAGTTTGTGACACTTTAATTTTGACAGCAAAATTAATAAATTAGTTCCATAATTACATAATAGGATTATCATTAGTAGTAATAGGGATTATTTTATTAATTATAGATTAATGATGGTATGATATTATTTATGAAAGAGGCTGTGTACTTTTAATGTTATTAGTGATCTTTGATGAGATATAATTTTATATAATTTTACTTCAAATATTGCTTTTGTTTAGAGTTTTTAAAAATTTTCTTTCATAGATTTTTTCCAATTATGTATTTAGAATGTTTTGCTTTCATATGAGATTTAGATATTGATTCCATTTCAAGTCTCATTATTAAATCCTGTTGTATTATTGTATTATTGCCATCTGGAGAAACAGTTACATGGGTGTGTTATAGGTTAAGAGAAAAAAATCGTAGACAGCAGATTCATGAGGTAGATTTAACTGTTGCGCTAGATCTACATTTTACCATATCTTAAGGAACGAAGTACTATAAATTGAGATTTTTTACATATTTTATTCAGTTTATGGAACAATTTTTTGTTGCTGGGAGTTTTTTAGTTGTTTGTTTACTTCAACAGATTAAATATCATTATTCTGAAATTCGTCATTTTAGTTTTGAAGCACCCTGCTTGAAATTAACATTTTGGTGATGTTTGATTATTTTCATTTATTTCAATTTATTGCTGAAGTTAATAAATGCTCTTACTATTTGTTTATGATATTAATAGTTTTGATAATTGTTTTTATATGTTTTGGTTTTAGTTGTATCAGAAAAGAGAAAAAGAATGAGAAAAATATATGTTTTGAATATGGGTTTGATTTATTTAGATCAGGTTGATTATCTTTTTCATTACTGGGCAGGATATTGCAATTATTTTTTTTACTCTTGATATTATCATTTCTTTAATTCTTTCTTTTCCACTTAGCAAAGATTTAATTGAAATTCAAAGAAATTGTTTATTAGACAAAAGGTTTTAGGCTGCAGTATTTAGTTATTTCTTAAGCATTGTTTCAGTTAGTATCGATCTTTAGAAAAATAAATTGAAATTTCTTTTTTTGTTGTTGTTTTCAAAATAAATTCTTTCAACAAGATATTAGATAAATAAATAATTTTAATTAATAGTTTTAATGAAAAAGTTATTATAATAAATATAAAATTTGTTCGAAAAAAATTAATGAAATTTCAGCATTTGCTCCAATTCATGTTATGATGAATATAATTCTGATAAGAATCAGAATAGAAATTGATAAAGAATGTTTAAAGAAACAAGAATGTCAGGAAAAAATATTTTATTATTATTATTAAAAAGGCAAGTTATTCCTCATAATTTATTAGAAATTGATTGTATGACATTTAAGCAAAAGACAAGTTGGATATGAATTGCACTTATTAGAAGGTAAATTGGAATAAAATTTTGTAGATCTCCTAGGAGCATTAAAAAAAACTAGAAATGTTAGTAAAAATATATATAACAGTATTATAACAAACCCAGTGGGTTATTTTCTTCTGTTTGTGGGGAAATAGTAAAAGGATAAGAACTAAAGCAGTGATAATAAATATTTTTAAAAATGAGAAAAAAATCGTGTTTGCACATTACCATGGCAACTACATCTCTTAAGCCTCATATTCAATTTACAATTGTTAATGATTGTTTTTTTGAATTAGAGTATTATTGATAGAAAATTGGTAATAACCATAGTGCCTCAAAATAATATTTGTCCATATGAAACGATATATTCTAAGAATGCTGTTGCTATATATATATAATATCCATGTATTTTAGAATAAATTATTAATACTTTTAAAAATCGATTTCTTTAACAATTCAGGAAGTTAGACTCTTTATTTTTCAGATGAAGCATTTCAACTCTTACTGGCATATGTGTGCTGTATATAAGTTAATAGTTAAGTAATATTCATTTTCTGGTTTTATGTACTCTATTAAGTTTTTGTTCTGGAGACAATAAGAGCATATATAATACTGGTAATTATTTTTTTTCTGGAATTAATCCATATGAACTTATATTGTGGTCTGTTATATAAATAAAAGCTGGGCCCAGAGAAAGAAAGAAATATGTAAGTGAGTGTTTATGTGAACTCATCTACTACTATGAAATTATCTGGTACTAATATGTGAGTATGATTATCATTACCAAGACATTTTATTTAATTAATTGTCAAAATTGTTTATTGATCATTACATAATTAGTATACCATATATAATTAGTATGCCAATGTGGGTTGGAAACAATTGGTATGCCAATGCAGGCTACACATAATTAGTTTTTTAATGTAGAGAATGATCTTATTCTCTAAGCTCTCCACTACCAATTTATTAACAGTATTGAGGTATAAGTTGCCAATGTAGACATGCAGAAGTAAAAACATTCTTATACAGAGGTATCACAAAAAATTTCTCACCAGGTAATCAATTATTATTTTATAAATATCTATTCTATATATATATGCAAAGTTATGGTGAAATAGAAGTAGAGCCAAATAATGTAGTTTGTTAAAAATCTCGGATGTAAATTGTTAATAAGCAAATAAAATGGCCACTCTAATAAAAAATAAAAAAAAGAAGAACAAACTGCTGTTAATAATCTGGCAGAAAAAAGCATTTATAGTAAAAATACAAAATTCTAAAAAAATATTAATATTTATTTAGTAATAAACTTATTCTCGCTCACTTAAATATCTGTTTTAAAAAAAAGTTTCATTTAATGAAATAGTTACAATTTATATAATGCAGGAAAAATAGAACTCAAATTTCTCTTCTTAAACAAACATTACTTTATTATGAACATTTTTGGTAATTCTTTTATACGATTCTAATATATATATATATAATTTCAGAATTAATTGTGGGTAAAATCAAACTTTTAAGCAGAAATAAGGCATCTGTAGTAAAAAATTATTGATAATTATCTATTTAACTGTAAATTTGCTCTGACCCAAGTAATAAAAGAATAAAATGTAGTATGAGTGTTAATATATATTAATAATAAAGAAAGGAAAATCATAATCAGCATTTTATTTTTTATTTTTGTCTTTAGAAAAAAAAAAATGACAGGATTTAGACAGCCCTCAAATAGGGAGGAGATCCCCCTTGTTTCCATATATAATTTTCGTTGCTTTTACTTTCTAACTCAGAAGAGCTGTCTAACACTTGAATGACCATCTGAACAGCTTATTAGCCAGTTATCTAAAAAAAGTTGTATTGGAAATACTCAGCTTCTTCAAAATTTGTCCACGTGTATTCGTACACCAAATACTGGGTATTGGAAGTAATGTGTTTTTCCTATACAACGGGCTGTGCACGTGTGTATATATGATTATGCACACATGGTCAGACCAATTTATATTTGTTTTAATAGCATTTCATATTCTCAGTTTTTTTAATGGTAGCTATAAACAGGAAATTATTTTTGGCAACAGTAGGTTATATAGTCTTATACCAATTATCCAATTTATAGCCAAAGGTGTAATTAAAACAATAAAAGCGTAACAATATAAATTAAAATCCTTACAAAAAAAAATATGTGCTGGAGGAAAATAATTTTAAAATCAATGAAATTTGATATATTTTCGTTTTTTTTTCTTTTCCAAGAAAATGTATAAAAAGAAAATAATTTCAATACCTTACATATTTTTTATATTCCTTTCAATACTCTGTTTAAAAAAATTTTTTTTTTTGATAATATAAAATTCTTACATCAAAGAATAAATAAATCAATATGAAACACAACACTGCATTTATGTTTACATTAAATCTTTAAACAGTATACTTATAACGTTGAAATATAATGGCGGTTAATAATAGTCAAAATTCACTTGATGTTAGACTTTATAGATAGCAATAAGTGCACTTTCACTGTTTGTGTGGATAATCTTAGATATTTTAGTAAGTTGGTAAATTTTCTATATATAAAATGATAACTGTTTATTTTAGTTCAGTTTTATTTATTTATTCTGGATTCAAAAAATAAGATTATTTTATAATCAAAGGGTCCATTCAAGTGAGCACCTATTTTTAATGAGAGTGTAATAATAAATAATAATCAGTATTCAAAAATGAGTATGCCCATTTCAATTCAAAACAAAAAAAAGGGGGGTGCACTAAAAATTAGTTTTGCAATGCTTATACAAAACAATTTGCAAATCACAAATACATACGCATATAGAATATTAAATCTGTTTTTTAGTTTACTTGATATTACATGATGTTGTCTTTTAGTTTCCTCAGCAGAAAACTTTTCTTTCTGAAATATCTTTAAAAGCATGACTAATTGTAGGTCTTCAATATATTCTCTTTTCTATCATATCTTCCCAATGGAAACAATTGGCATTCCATTTCTTTAGAATGTCTTTGAGATAATCTTTATAATGTAGATAGGGTCTACTTTTTCTATGGAATCTAAGCTTATGTTCATTAATGAAATACCTTTTCTAGGAAGTCTTCCATTGTTCATTCAATTGCATGTCCAATCCAATGTTATTGTGATTTTACAATAATGAATTCAACAGTATCACATCCAACAAGTTGAAAAACATATTGATTGTTTTTACAATCTTGCTATAAAATTATTACATATTCACATATGCCCACTATTTATTTATGTGCACACTTAATTGGCGAGACTATAAAATTATGCTTATTTTTTATTTTCAGTTATTGAAAAGACATTCAAAAAATGGGATATCATTTTGGAATAAACAATTTTAAAAGAATACTATATCTGTTAATTTTATATGAGATGTAAAATGTTTTCTAAAGAAAGTCAGATGTTTTTGTGAGTACAAGCAAAAATATCAATATAGTAAATAAAAAAACTCAAATGCATGTTTAAAAAAAAATGTAGACTATTTCAGTTCAAGGGCACAATATTAATATATTTGGAATTAACTGATGTCACAAATCTACATAAATTAGAAATTACTTTTTTAGACTCTTTTAGAATTCTGCATCAAAATATTATAAATGTTTGAAATTAGATTGGGATTAATGCTTTTCACTTTAGTCAATTCATCTGACTATATTTTTATTGGTCTTGTGTGGATTAGAGTAGCACTAAGTGGACAGTGGACTCAAGAGCTAAAATTTTCAGATTTCATCCAACCTAGCATCCAATTATAAATGAGTGACTGATCTTAATATTCTGAGCTATAAATAAAAGCAAGAATAGAAAACAATTAAAATTCTCATAACCACCTATCAGCAAGTTGATAATAGCTTTTCCTTCACTACTTTTCTTTAGAAGACTGTTGGGGAGACAAGAAAAAAAGAGATAAAATAAATAGTCCATTGCATAACAAAGTTTTCTTTATCATCCCTGTATAGAAAATAAAGAATGGAAAGGCTACACTTAGTTAGTCTTTAAAATAGTGATGAATTGTGGAAAGTTTATGGATTTCTCTCTTGTTTATTGTTTAATTCAAAATATCTAAACTTATTTATTATTTAATAATTAGATTTTGAACCTGAGATTCTATTAATATATATATATATGTGTGAAATAAATCACAACTATTGAATATGTAAAGCTGAAAAGATAAACTTATTCATGGAATCATTAAATTGATCACATTACTATAATAGTTCTAAGTCAGATTTCCATAGAATCACTTTTAACAAACTTGCAAATAATGTCCACTTTCTTATATTAATATAAATTCATTAGTTAGTCAAAAGATGACTTTTATCTGATTCTTATAAATGACAAAATTTTATTTATGATAATTTTTGTATTTATTAATTAAACTAACTTATATTTTCACATAACAAATAGGTTAAAATTCTAAATATTTTTATAAGCCTGTAAATAAATCATGATTATTCAGCACTGAAAATATAAACTTAATCATGGACTGACTAGAACCAAATATGTTACAATATTTAATAATTATGATTGATTTAGGAATTTATTAAATAATTAGAATTTCATCCCATTTGTTGTTTGAAACTGTAAGATGATTTGATTAGTAATTACAAAAATTGTCATTAGTAAACAGTTTCATTCTTTCAAAATATGAATGCTTGATTTATTGGTTATTTAAAAATGTGGGAGTTAGAAAAAAATGGTCATATTTTGCTTGATCCCTAAATTAGCTGTAATACAAGAAATGTGGACATTATTTGCAAGTTGTTTAAAAAGAAATTCTTTGAGAATCGGATTTGTGAATCATTATACAAACATTTTGAAATTAATTGCTCAGTGAATAATTTGTTATTCAGAATCTCACATATTTAATAACAATGACTTACTTGCAAGCTTTTTTAAATGATTAAAATTTAATGTTTTGTTTCTTGAAAGTTGCTACTAATATAAATTTTCACCCTTTTAAAATATTAATGTTCGAATTATTTACCATTTAAGAATGTGGTGATTAGATAAAAGTGGCCATCTTTTGCTTGAGCAATAAATTAGCTTTAGTATGAGAAAATGTGTATTATTTGCAAGTTTGTTAAATAATGATTCTTTGAACTGGCTTCTGAATTATTATAATAATATATTCAAACTTAAATGCTCCAAGAATACGTTTATATATACTGGGTTTAAAATTTATATTAGGTTAAGAATGAAATGATAATCTCTAGGTTAATAAATAATTAGTAATAATTATTAATATATTTATAAGATATGAATGCAGAAAGTTTTGTCACTTGTAGATCAAATTGTTATAATAAATATATAAGTTAAAAATAGCCTTTTTGTATGTAATGTTCTATCTAACATCCCTCAAAAAATAATAATAATAAATCAGTAAAGAAGGAGACATGATTGCCAGGCCAGTCATACCAATTGATCAGAATTTTAACAATTTTTCTTTCTTATTTTAATCGCTATTTAAGAATAATGATATATTTATTTAGTAATCATTCACTGGATGGTTAGCTGAATTCATTATTATAAAAAAAATGCCTTACTTAATTAGAAATCCTTAGCCATCTAAAATTGAAATCTGGGTTATTTGTACAGCAGCTGGATGCACTAAATACTTTAACGTGAGGTCATTCATTTATATTCATACATACAAAATACAAATTTACTAAAAGAAATATATACAAAAAGTAGCTATCAACTCAAAACTATATTTTTTTTCAGGCAGACAGGCAGAATGAATGAATAATTAGGTAGTTACTAGCAGCCATTCATACAAAATTATAACTATTTTATTTTCAAAAAGTAAATAAGAGAACAAAAAAAAATAAGAAAATTAAAGATGAGTTTGCTATTATTATGCAAAATAATCCAGGAATCATAACTATATTACTATTTTACAGAGTTGGATCCATTAATCAGCTTATTGACTTTTATATTGCTTTCTTTTAAATGACACAAACTTTGTTTCTTAAAAATTCGTCACCTGTATTCTTTCTTCTATCTTTCAGCTATACTATGTCTCACAAATTATTATACTGAAAAGTTGATTAATAAAAGAAATAGATATATTAGTGAAAAAATGACGTTCAAAATCAAGAATATGTAAATAATTAGTAATAGCAACAATTTGAATTCCCTCTATCAGTGAATATATTTCCAAGAATATAAATATTCAGCAGTTTCAATATGCTAAATGTTTGATTTTTAATATCTTGTGTAACTGTTACTGTTGTTAATACATAGTTAAATTGTTAATTTAATCTCAAACATTACATATTATTTAGCACTGTAATTGGTTAGCAGTGGGTCATATATGCACATTTATTTATTTATTTTTTAAGTGAAATCTTTTTTAACAAAAACAATAATTATATATATTTTTTTAACAATTCACATATAAGTTTTAAATTATAGATTTTCATATTTATATATTTTTATATATGCACATTTATAATAAACAATAACTTATTGGTTAATATAACCAATCATATGGATGTTTGAGCACACTTCTCAGCAAATCTAAATCTTAACAACTATAATTACACATACTTTAATATAAACCAACTTATAAATATGTTTATAGTTAGCTTGTGGCATGACTGATGTCTCCAACAGTTTTAATGTAAATGCTGCTGGAGATAGAAAGCATGCTGTGTTATAGTTGTTATTTATTTATTTATTGTATGTTAGTATATTGAAAATGTAGAATTAATCCTATTTATTATTTTGCTTTATTAATGTTATTTGTATCCAATTTTATATATAAGCAATTTTATATTTGTATATAATACAATTTAGTAACTCTTAATATGTTGCTACTAGTGACATTAATTTAAATTCCCTATATTGACATCTAATATCAATAATATGAATATTTAGGCAATTTTAATGGGATAATTTTTATACATCACATTACAACAACTAAAGCCTAAATAAATTAATAGAAAATCAGCAATCTATGGTTAAGGCAACCTCAAAAAATAAAATATCAAAAAAAAAGTACATTCCACTTTTCATTCTCTTCTAAGATATTTAAACAGACAATGAGTGAAAGCATATGATGAAACAAATTGAAATTAAATCTATCCAGCAAGTTGTAAATAATCCACATTCAACAGCCTAAGACAAACCTTTATTTATTGGCATTGCCTTGATGAATATACTGTTGCTTTTTTTTTTAACTTTGTCTTTTGTGATATGATTTACACATGAAAAACAATCTTCTATTGGCATTTACGAGTTTTATATATATATATATAAACAAAGGGATAAAATTACCTTTCTTCCTCTGATGATTTCAAGAATAAAATATTCAATGTGAAAAGTTTAAATTAAACATAGCTCAAGTAAATTTAAACAAAGAGAGTAAATCATACCCCCCCCCCAAGTTATGACTTAAAAGCACTCTAAATGTTGAATAAAGGATTAAGAATGGAATCAATATCAGTCTGACAGTTTCACTTTAATTCTTGGCTTGGGTCAGGTGGCTTTCATTAATTGCTGTTCTAGATTGAGTGCTTTCTAATTGAGTAATTATAAATGAATAACACCACACATTAAATATTTTCTTCTAATATATCCATTAAAATATTATATATATATATATATTGTAACTTCAAAAATATGATAAAGATGACTCTGACCATCTAGCAATTGTCACAAGGTTGAGTTTAACTTTTCAAACATTTGAATTGTTACTTTATGAGACTTTTTATAATAAACAAATATTTATTTTAAGAAAGAATTATAAAGATATATATTTATAACTAATCATAATAATATCTCAGGATTCTACTATGACTTAAAGTATAACTGGGGATTTACAAGGATAAATAAATCCTATAACATTCATATTTTTAGCTAGTATATTTATTCTAAGCTTTCATATTACATAAACTCAATTTAAAGTTACCTTAAATTTCTACTACTAAAGTATAATAAATATTATTCTTAGAAAAATGTATATCTTTAAAATTATAAATTATTATTATTAATCTGATTAAATAACATATGGTATTTTATTGTGTTTAATTTATATTTTAAGTAACTAAATATTAAGATATTCATAGCATAAATGTATAAAAATAATGAACAACATTTCTGATGAAGCTGTATACCTTTAAATAACTTATAATAATTATACAGTCATGTGACCATATTTATTTATAAAATTCATAGATGATGAGCATTAAAGACTAAAATCAGATAATTAACAAAATATAACTAATTTATTACAATAAGTAATAAAAATATTTAAATGAATGAAATTATAATAACAAGCTTTCCACAATGATTATAAATATTATTGCAATGCTTTTAATTAGAAACATGATTTTTACTTTATTTTAATGTGATATACAACAAAACATTTTATTGGAGAAAGTTGTTGGACTATTCAAAAGACTTAATTAGAAATAATAAACAAAATAAAAGCTTTTATTGCATCTTTAATTAAATAACAAGATCTGTTTTCTCTAGATATCCAACTTATAAACTTAGTTATTTCACAAAAGAGCAAAACTTTAACCCAACTTACAATATTCTTTTTTTAGCATGGCTTTAATTAATCTGATCCTAATAATTATGGGTAGCATTCCATAAGATACTTATTAAGCTCATATTATGGAAATAATAATACAATGTTGTCAGGAGTTTAACTCAATTGAACAATAATATTTATATAAGTCTCAATACTGCAAGTATAAAGTGAATATACAATATAATCTTTATAAAATCCTGAGTGTATGTACATGGATAAATAAGAAGGATAAATTTATGAAATATCTCAACTATGTGCTTTAGATACCTTTAATTACAGAAACATAGCATTAAATTAATAGATCAATAAAACATGTAAAAATGTTTGGTATTATGACTTAACTATAAATAATTATTAATTAAATTTAAATATTAGTAACTGATCTTCATAGTACAAAGAATCATTAACACACATTTATATTAAATTCTAATCATAAATTTAATATACTGCCTATATACATCTTTTATTACACCTTTCTTCTTGTGAGAACTTTCACTGATCAAGATCATTTTAGATATTATAACAAACAAATTTAAAAAATATAATATATTCTTATAATTTAAAATTAATTCAGAGATTTTTTTAAAAGTTCAAATAGTTATCTTGTTGCAATTTTTCAAAATATTTGAAAATGATTAAATCCTTCAACATTTTAGGTTGCAAAATTCTAATGGATGGGTGAAACAAAATTTAATTCTTAGAAGAGAGTAATTAATTAGTAACAATGTTTCAATTCTTAATTAAAAAGAAAACAAATGTGAGAATAATATACGAAGATACATATGCAGATATTTCTCTAAAAGTTTGTAATAATGGTATTGTGGTTGTAATTATAAGTTGGATTATTTCCATCATTTAATATTAATTATTAAATGTTTTTAGAAAATTTCAAACTTTATTTAAACTTTTCCAAATACATTTATCTGTTAATAATAACACACAGATTAATATGAGTTAGCATCTACTATCTTTAATGATTGTTATATATTTTGGTGACACAAGAAATTTTCAAGATTTAAATTGATATCCCTTTTTTTTAGTGAAATTTATTTTGCAAAAGGACTGAGTTTAATTGCAAATAAATAACCACCAGTTTTTTTTTTGAAAAGACAGTTTATCAAAATGAAATGAAACCATATAGTAGTGGATTCATTGTGAAATCTATCATTGTATTTTATATTTATAAATTCTAGAATTATCAGTAAACAACAAAAGATAATATTTTGCATGATGATTTCTTTGACAATTTTATCAAAACTTCTGCTCTAAATATTACATTGCAATGATTGAAAAATGAAAACTTTTATTTTTTGACTTCTTGATAGAAAACCTATTGTTCATTTTAAAGATTCAATACTTTTGTTATTATGAATAATAAATAATATTATTATCCTTATAAACATGAGTTGTCTAATGTTATTGAAATGTTTGTAGCATAACACATAGATTGTTTATCAGATAATTTTTTTAAAGGAATTATGATTTATCCATGCTCTATGCAATGCCATTTTATGAAAATATTATTAGACTTCAGAATATAACAAAAACAATATTACACAAGCATTTACAGATACAAATTGTTGGATTAAATCATAGCTTCAAGATTTAAATAATTGTAGTTTTAAAGAGAAAGGATTCTGTTTCAAAACTATTTTTAGGAAACTTGATATTCACTTTTTATATGCAACTGCTACTCTGGTTAACTTTTGGTGGCTGTTAGACACTATAATTGCCAATTTGGGTTTTTAAGCTGGAATATTATTTATTCATAAAAAATTTCTTATGATGAATACCATTCCTTGGGTTTATTAAAAAAAATATTGCTAATAATAAAACAAATATAAAGCTGTATACGCAATATATAGATTTAAAATGCAAGCAGGAAAATGGAAGAATTATGGACAGATTAAAATTGCAATATATATATACTAATTGTAATTATTTTAACTTTTTTATATAGATAATCCTAAAAAAAAAAAAATGTCTTAATTCTAAAAGTAAGGATATGTGATAATAATGATATTTTGAACAGATGTAAAAAGTATTTTGAATTTATTTTTTTTATATGTCAAAGCATTGACCGGGAAGCGAACCCAGGCCATCTGCTTGGAAGGTAGACATGCTAACCACTAGGCCACAAACGCTTGACAAGTATTTTGAATTTTGTCTAAATATTAATACAAGAATTCAGATGATTAATTATAATGACATAACCATTTTTAATGAATATATTATATAGAATTGGATATTAAGGCATTCAAAATCATTTTGAAATTTTTTTAAAATAGAAAAGTTTACTGATTCTGATAAGATCACTGTAAAAGTTACAAAATATGATGGTGATATAGAAATGGGTGGGAAAACAAGAAAAGATAAAGAAAATTAAAGATAGAAGGGTTCTGCATTGTAAAGTGTACAAAAGAATAAGGATAAATAATAAGAAAAAAGCAAAAATGATAAAACAACTGACAGGTAAGCTTAAATTAACTAATTATATTTGTCAGATCATCTGAGGGTCATCATATTCCAGTATCTGTGTTGGTATTGAAAAGAAAGTGAAATATTGAAAAAAGACAAAATGGAAATTCTCAGAGTGAAGAGAATGTTAGATTTCTTGGGTTATCTCAAATAGGAATATCAGTAACGCTAAAGAAATATCTGATGAGTGGTAAAGTTTGATTTCATGGGGATAATGAATGGCATATTTTTTGATAATCTGGATCTGTTTAAAGGATAAATGATGTAAGGAGTATAAAAATATTAAAAGTTTAAAATAAAATAAAATTTGAAATGAAGGATAATGCTGAATGCTATTATTAAAATATCAATTTTAGACAAATTCATTACAAAATTGGGAAATTTCCAGTTTTCTTGAAAGCAAGAATAATTTATAAAATTGATAATATTGATAAGTAAATAGTGGTAATAAATATGAAGCATATGATAAGAATAAAACAATGGAATAATTAGGTTAAATTCTACTAAGATGAAAAGAACTTTTACTGTTAAAGTATGATCAGATCTGCTTTCAACTTCTAGTGTGAGATAAAGATTTGATTATATGCATGATGTGCAGCCATGTGACTTTTGGAGAGTAAGTTCTAAGGTGCTGCTGCAACACATTTTTCAAGTAGTCTACTCCACACTTATAAGGCTCAGAAGAAGTAAGATGTTGTCTCAAATGAGTCTCTAAGACTTAAAAAGGAGAAATGCTTCATATATTAATGTTATATTTAACTATTGATGTGTTGAGGATATCTGAACAGTATTAAAACTGAGATAATTCTTTTAGTGTTCCTGAATTATTAAACATCTTAAAGTTCTATGGTTGAATTTATGTATTCTAAAATTGATAAATCATATTCACTCTTTTGATAGTTTAAGGCCAATAAAATCTCTGAGCATGGAAATCATTGATATATGTACTATGTTTATTTATTAATTTATTGTTATATTGGTAAGATATTATTTATAAAAATGTATAAAACAGAGATATAGTAATAGTTAACGAAATAAATTAAAATTAAATTTTGCAGTAGACATACAAATGAGAAGGCACTCCATTGTCTCATTTTCAAAGAAAAGAAAATTGTAACTGTCATTTCAATTGCAGTTTGAATTAATTGTATTACAGAATTGCATGATCAAGAAAGCTTAATAAAAAAAACTCTGATAGATTGAATAGTATTTTTTTAATAAATGTGGATAACTTAAACTTTACCAGTTTAAGAAATTAAAAGAAAATCACTTTATAAAGTTAATTATACTATTAAATAGTTGGTAAAAGAAATATATTTTGTAGAATTATAATTACTGATATAAGAAACATTCAGTATACGCAAATTATACATTGCCTTATACGAAAGTTACTAAAATAATAATTAATGGAATGAAAGGCAAGAAAAAGATGTTATATAAATTATTTAATATATGAATTTTTTCTACAGTACAGACTTTTTCATACCTGCACTCCAATATGTAATATATAGGGGTTTGAACTCAAACCTTCACACGACCCTCAACTATCTCGTACTGCTGACACACTTGATTACACACATGTTGAAAAGATACATAATTTAAGAAATGCATGCAAATGAATTTGAATTGTATAGTTTTATATTTTGTACCCCTTTTAGATTTGCCCACTGAATGGAAGGTGAAAGAAATAATTTGCCTTTTTCTTGTAGTAAAGGGAATAGTAAATCTGAGTATATTATTGTAAATTATAAAGCAGTAAAATTGAGTAAGGTAAAGAACGAATTTCAAAGTTCGGTCACTATTTTTTTTTTCAATTGATACTTTAATTAAATAAAGAAAAAAATATTTTTAATAATGATTTATAAAATAATTATATGAATGTAAAAAATATTTATAAAAAAATATGTTGTAGAGATAAATATATATTAAATCCAGTTATTAAATCCGAATAAAGATGTTTTGTAAAAAATATTTCAAGATAAATTAATATGGACTTAATTTTGCATCAAGTGCTAAAAATATGTTATGAGGATATGAGATATAAATAGATCTGAAAAATGACAATAATATAATTCTGAATCAAGAAGAAAGCAGTGCATATTGATCTCATGCAGTAAAGTTCCTGATTAAATTAATTTCCTTCAGAATAGCTTTGGATAACTTTACTTTGCGGAATGTTTAAAAGTATTATTCAATACTACATTCAATGCAGCCAAAACGATATCAATTTAAAGAAAACTATTTGCCACGTGGGGCTAATATTACCAAAAGCCTTCTTCTCAAAAGACCTGGAATGATGCAATTGTATCCAGAGACAAATGTTCAAGTCGCATAGAATGAAATGTGGCCTGTTTTTAAAGAAGAAAAACTGTAATATATTTATTTAAAATCTTCCTCTTCAAACATATAGGCATATTTTCTTTTAATATGAAATTATTTCTACCAAAAACACTCCAACAAAATTTAATTCTATGATTAATTTCATCCATTATTTTTCCATCTGTGGTAATAATCTGACCAAGGTATTTGTAACTGTTAACTTCTTTTAACTCATCATAATCAATCATTATTTTTATCTTTTGAGAAAATCCATTGAACATTACTTTAGTCTTTTTAACATTTACCTTTAGTCCTATTTTCTTACTTTCATCTGATAACTCTTGCAACATTTCCTGAAGCTCTGAAGCAATTTGCAAAAACAATTACATCATCTGCAAAATCTAAATGACTCAAATAATCTCCATTTACTTTTACTCCTTTAGCTTCCCATTTTATTCCACAAAATACTTCTTGCAGCACTGTTGTAAAAAGTTTTGCTGATATGGAGTCATCCTCTCTTACACTCTTCTCAATGTTAATTATCATTATGTAATCTAATTGTATTTTTATAAATGTTTTTCAGAATATGACAATATCCTTGATGTATACTTTGATTATCTAAAGTTTTAATCACGGAAGAAATGCTTATAGAATGAAATGCCTTTTCATAATCTACAAATCCAAAGCATAATCACAACTCATATTCATTGGTCTTTTCTATAACAGCTCTCAATAATTGAATATGATCCACTGTACTAAAACCAATTTTAAATCCTGATTGTTCTTTTAGTTGATTGAAATTCAAAGTTCTCTGTAGACAAGTTGTAATTATCTTGTTGAAAATTTTGTATAAAACTAATAAAAGACTGATAGATCTATAATTTTTAATATCTTCTTTATTACCTTTTTTAAATATTAATATTAATAGGGCATTCTTCCAATTATCTGGTACATCTTTATCATTTAGACATTTGGTATATAACTTGGCCTAAAAAAATTTATTTCTTTACCTGTTTCTTCTAAGATATTGATTATAATTCCATTATTACTGGAACTTTTCCCTTCTTAAACTTCATTGCATCTCACTTCCTCGTTTAAAAGCCTGAGCAATTCAGAAGATATAATAGTTGTAGGAAATACTTGTTCTTTATTACTGTATAATTCTTGATAGAACTCTTCTACATATTTCATGATGTCATCTCTCCTTTTAGTAATAGCTCCATTTTTTTCCTTATTGCAGATATTTACTTACCAATATCAAAATGTTGTTTTACACTCTTGAGACTTTTATTCTCTTCTATAGCTTTCCTAGCTAGTTTACAATTATACTTTTTTATATCATTATCAATACTTTTTTTTACTATTTTATAAAATTCAAGATATTCAATCTTTTTTAATGCAACATTTTTATATATTTTCATTTTTCTTCTTTTCTTCATAAATTCTTTAGTCTCAATAAAATTTTATTGGCCAATTACTGTTTTTCCCCACCAGTTATCTTTGTTGCCGTTTTTAAAAGTGTATCATTTATTTTCCTATTAATTTAATTCAGATCTGAATGCTAATATTTGTAAACGATTACCAAGTTCTAATTTAAATTCATTAGCATGTTTTTGAAGATTAGGAATATCGACTGTGAAAATTGTTCATCTTAATAATTTTTGTTTATTTCCCTAGTTTTGCATTAACATGTATCTAACATCTCACTAATTGATTATCACTTCCTGTGTTGAATTTATTAAGAACATTGCAATATTGAAATACATATTTTCTGATAATCAAAATATAATCAAAATCTGCTGTACCTTCATTTGGATGCTTCCATGTTCATTTCCGTTTGACAATTTTCTCACAAAAAGAATTCATAATATAAAGTTTTTCTTTTTCTACAAACTCCACAAATCTATGTCCTCTCGTATTTCTATTACCACAATCAAATTTACTTACAGCACTTTTATCTTTCAGTTATAAAGTGATATATCCTATATCCAAAATAGTTTGGTTTCCAATATTAAAAAAAAAAAAATCTATAATAGGAGTTAATGCTACGACTTTCGAATCCTGACTAAATAATAGTTTGTGAAAGAAAAAATTGTAATACTCATTAAGCATAAATTTATTTTCTCAAATGAAAGTTTTCTTTCGGAAATAATAATGAATACACAATAAATTAATTTTCTCTTTTTCAAATTCTCCGCCGCCGCCCCCCCCCTCTCTCTCTGTCTTCCTCCCTCTCTCTCCCCTCCCTTTCTCTTTACCTCTTTCTCCCCTCTATCCCCTCACTCTTCCCCCTCTCTACCCCTCTCTCTCTCTCCCCTCATCTCTCTCCCCTTTTCCCCCTTTCTCTCTCCCCCCCTCCCTCCCCCGCTTTGTCAGAATTTATCAATACAAATGAGGTAATTTGTGATTCATTTATTGAAAAATTTCTCATTTATACACATATATTTTAATTTTTAAAATGAGCACATTTGTCATCATTCACCTCAAATTTTTGACAGTTCTCCCCCCCCCCTCTTTTTTTTTTACCACTTGATTTAGTCGGTTAAATTTGACGTTTGTTCGTTTATTAAATTATCATATCAACTTTTTTTATACCGTATTTCTTTTATTACGATCAGTTTTCAAATTAGTAAAACTATTCATATTCTAAATATCAAACTGCTTAAGTATCTAATATAAAGTAAATAAATTTCAAATTCTATCACTTCTTACTTTTGAAAAAGAAATGATTAGTCGAGTTTAAGTTTTTTTTTTTAATTTTAGTTATGACCTTAATAATATATATAATTAAGATTTTTGAATTTCTTTGCGTATTTGCTTTAATATATTTTTTAAAATTATATTTTTATTTTATATTTAATTACTTTAATTAATTTTTGAATATATGACTATAATATTTTCTGCGGAGAACAGATGGGTAATTATAATGAAATATATATATATTATTTTTAATTAACCTTTTTTTTTTCCGTTTCAACGATTTTACCATTATCTATTTTAATAAGTACTTTATTAC
The DNA here is from genome assembly GCA_028023455.1 of Epiperipatus broadwayi. Lineage (NCBI taxonomy): Eukaryota > Metazoa > Onychophora > Udeonychophora > Euonychophora > Peripatidae > Epiperipatus > Epiperipatus broadwayi. Next base: position 4,126,591 of record JAQFVV010006272.1, read on the forward strand.
CATAAATTATTTAAATTCGATTAAAAATAACAAATTTCAATTAAATTTTACAACAGTTTTATTTCATTTTTTAAAAATGTCACATTTGTTAGAAAATTAAAAGGATATATTTCTAGGTTATTTATAAAAAAATTTAAGGCAAGACTACTTATTTAAAAAAATAAAATCTTGTAACATCCAAAGCTTATTTTTCTTTATTTATTAACAGTTTATTAGTGTTAAAATTAAAGAACTAACAAATGTATTGATAAAATCATTAATGAGAAAATAAAATTAAATAATATAAAATTTATATTCTTTTTAATCCCTTAATATTTAAGCAGTATCGATCAAATAATAATACTATTAAAAGTGGCATTTTAAAACTCTTGCTTGCTACTATATATATGTGTAACATTTTTCAAATATCCCTCTGCTAGATGATCTCTCCAACTATTCCTGAAATGGGGAATATTACTCATCAGACTTTTCGATTGTTGGATGGAACAAATTCAATTAGTTTTTATATTTGTTTCCTTGCTAGGAATTGCTTGATATTCATTTACAATATTGAATAATTATTTGAGTATTCTATGGGTTATCTATTTGGAAAAATAATCTAAACTCAAAATTGAATTCAAGGTTGCAATTGTGACAGAAAAAAATGGGTTTCTCTATGACATAAACTCTTGCTCATACATAGATGATTTTTAATCAGAAATTATATACATTGAATCGCATGCTTTCTTCAGAGATATGTTTGAATGGATTTCTCTATTTCTACTTTACAACCAAATTCTTTTTCATTTTAAAATACTCCAATTGATGCTGTAATTTCTGGATAGCAAATAGACAATAGTGATATCTATGAATTCAAAATAAAACTAGCCATAATTGTGCAAAAAAAAAAAAAGTAAAATGTTATATAAGAAAGTAGTGTACTTATTGTGATGAGTGATTCTGTCTTTTTACTGGTTGTCTTTTCTTTTTTCATCATAACTTTTTCTGACTATTATATACTTTTCCTAATGACTGATATAAACTCATAATATTTGAATTAAACAATTTTAACTGATCTAATCTCTTTGTAGTTCCTAATATACCGAAAATCTAGGTCTCATTATTTAAAATCATCAGAAAATGTTTTCATTCTTATTTTTCAGTGTAATTTGAATTGTTTTGATTTTTATTTTAAATATCAATTTTAATATAATAATGTAAAAAAAAGTCTAACCTCTTATTCTTTAGATTATAATTCTTCATAAGCCGTAGTCTTGTGATAAAAAGTATTAAGAAGAAAAAGCAAATTATGCTGAATTTCCAGATTATGTCTAACACATGGAAAGTTATTTTTAAATGTAAATCATTGATTAAATTGTACATAAAAAAACCCATAACATTTATTCAGAAAGGACAGGCACACTTTATTTTAAATATTAGACAATGTTATATATTACTATCAATTTTGCACTACATATGGTTATGTGATAAGATCAATCATCTTTGTAATATATCACATCCATAGATGACCTGGCTCACTTTAGTAGCAGACCTAATGAGAACATATAGTATTAAAATGAAAAATCTTGACATTTGTCTGAAAGTTTATTATGGTGGCATTTTAATTGTAATTATAAGTTGGATTATTACCATCTCTAATATTAATTTCTAAATGTTTTTAGAAAAATTCAAACTTTATTTACATTTTTTAAATACATTCATAGCATGCAATCCTGTGTTGTATTATTAAGAGTTGAATGTATTTGAAAAGTTTAAATAAAGTTTGGATTTTGCTAAAAACATCTAACAATTAATATTAAATGATGGAAATAGTCCAACATATATTTATAAATAACCCTGATATACTTGAACTAAACTATTATAGCATATTCTTTATTAATAAAAATAGCTATCTTCTTTATAGCTAATTAATGCAAGAAGATGTTTAATTAAAAACTCTGGAGTAAACATATACATACCTTTATTCAATAGAAAATGAAAATCTTTTCATGAGTCAATAAAAATAGCAGAAATTAATGAATAGATAAACAAAATAAACTTTCAGTGCCAATCTGCTCAAAATGATTCATTCAGAGTTTCAAAATGTTATTAGAAAACAATAGGTTAAATTTTATCTGGGGGTAAATTTAATCTAACAAAACAAAGACAGAAATTTATAAATTATGATAATCGTTTATTTTTTAGAGTAGTAATGTGCAATATTTTTTATAAGAAATAGTCATATGCTTGATCAAAAAATCCAACATGAAGCAATTTGGGGGTAACAATTTCATTCAATTTGCCATATTAAGATTTTGCTTTTGCTTTGTTCAATTGAAAATTGATCCACAAACTTTTAACTGTAGAGAAATATTTTTTTAACATAAATAAGAACAAATTATGCATCTACTTCTCTTTTCAATCCAAGATATGGTTTAACTATAATGACATTTTTTTTCTGAATCAGATTCTTGATAATTTGATAAGTTTTTTCCAGCTTAATATCATCCAAAAAACTTTTTTCCAATTTACTCTTTCCAATCTCTCCACCCAATTGATCTATTAATGTCATTCCTCACTAGCCTGAATCTCTAACAATGTTCTATTATTTTGATCAGTTCAAACAAATATAAATAAAGCGATGAAAATGTCCTGTGCACAATTAGCAAAGCTTTGCATTCAAGAGTTAAAGGGTGTATATAATCACTCTATTTCTTAAAGAATTCCCAGTTGAGAAAAATTTTAAAAATCAAAAATTTATTAGTTAACTAAAATTGTGCTTTGCTCAACACTTGTCATTTGAACATCACATGATCCCCTTGATAATAGATATGTTTATTTTACAGTTTTTTTATTAATTTTAAATATCTTTAAAATGTTCAATCTATACATATGTTATTACAAAAAGACATATGCATGAATGGTGAAAATAGTATTGCTTATATATATAAACATATATTTTTAAAAGGAAGTTGCCTTGACAACAATTTGAGATTATTGATTATCTATATTGGGGTTGTCTAAGTGTTGACTGTTTTCTAATGGTTATATATATATATATATAAGTGTGAGGTTGAGTTCAAATGAATGTTCTCACAAGCAAAAGATGTTTTATAAACATGTTTTCTGAAGCAACCTAGTTTAATAAAATAAAATTAAAGAAAATATAGTGATATTTTGACAAGATAACACTTGTCTCCAACTGGGTGAAAAAAAGTAATAATCACATAGTTGTGGCAGAGACAATTGTATCTTGCAATTGTTGAATAGTTTGTTTTAAATTTAACAGTATTTTTTCATATTCATTTGTGTAAAGAAATTTTTCCAAACAGTTGGAAATTTCATTGTGTTTGTTAATGCAATTTGATTGTTTTTTTAATATTTCATGCTTCACTAAATACTCTTTGGTCATGGTTATTATATGTGGATATGATTTTAGTATTTGAGAAATCTATGTGATGATCAGTGTCCAAAACATGGAGAACAATTGCTGAAAATGTTGAAGAATTTTTTCACTACAGTAATGTGCTTATTTCTTTTAACATTTGTACCAGCCATTACTCTGTTTTATATATGTAGTTGGGCAAATTCCACATAGGATCTCATAGGTTTATTGGGCTTCCAGAGGGATTGCATCTTTATATTTGATCAGAATATTATTAAACTTTTGCTCACTGAAGATCATCATTTTCAAGCATTATTGATTAACTGCAGAATGAAGATGTCTCCATGTTCAATCCATCTCCAAATTCTAGCCTTTCTTCTTCATATCATCCCAGCACCCTTCTTTATTTCACCTTTCCATTTCACATGTGATCTCTTTCTATATCTTTTACAATCTCTTGGAACTCAGTTTAAAATTTCATTGACCATCTATTGTCATCTCTTCTAGCAATATGTCCAGTTCAATTTCACTTTAGTCTCTTAATTATTTCAATGATGTCAGTAACATCTGTTTATTCTCTCATTCATGTATATCATTTTAGATCTCTTCTTGTTATTCTTAACATAATCTCTCTATACTTCATTGAGTAGTCTGAATTCTCTGTATTAATTTTCAGTTGAGTGTCCAAATCTCAGATCTCTAAGTAAGAACTGGTAACACACATTTATTTAAAATCTTTCTTTTCAAACACATAGGTATATTTCCTATTAATTATTAAATTATTTTTACCAAAAGCATTCCAACCAAGTTTAAATTCATGATTAATTTTATTCATTATGTTTTCATCTGTAGTAATAATCTGACCAAGATATTTATAGTTGTTAACTTTTTTAACTCATCATTATCGATCTTAATTTTCATCTTTTGGGAAATTCCATTCATCATTATTTCTGTCTTTTTAACATTTACATTCAGTCTTACTTTTTTTTACTTATATTTAATAATTTTTGTAACATTTCCTCATTTCATATGTATACTATGTAAACTTTTAAATTATACATTTATTTATAAATTTAAAGTTAACTAGACTTTATAAAGAATATATTTATATGTAAAGCAAAATCCAAAAATATTTCTTTTCTAATTTCATTATGATAATTATTATATAACTACATTAAATATCAATGTTTTTTTTTCTAAAAAAATTTTAAAAATTATAATTATGTCCTCTATTATTAATAAGATGATAAGCTAATTGCATAAAGGTGAAACAGATAATATTCTCAATATAATATTTTTCAATTTAGAATTTCCATATCTTCTACTCAGAACTTCTAATTCCTGGTATAGAACTATAAAATCCTATATAAGATTTTAAGCCAAAATTTTAATTCTGACATAATCCTTATTGGAATCTTTGAATGTATAAAGCTCATACAATAGCCTCAATTCTGAATTCACAAACTGTTTAACATCTTCATAAAGTGAAAAATTCTGCAACTAGCGAACTATAAAGAAAAATATATTAAAATGTATTTTTCCTCTTTAATATTGCATCAATAATCATATAAAAATAAATACTGTTGATTGATAAAAATATGTATTTCAACTATGTAATAATGTCTTTTTTACTATTTTTTGAAAGTTATATTTCAAAGAAAAAAATTGTACATAAACTTATATCTTAAATTTTGTAATTAATTTTCTTTAATTTTTTAATTTTTCAATAATTTTTAAAAATATTTAAATAATAAATCAAATTGCTTGGGAAATATGTTTGGAATGAAACTGGATGTTAAAGGATTTCATTGCAAAGAGTTAAAATATTTGCTTGAGATCAACTTGAATCCGGACTGAATGAATCTTGTAATTTTTTAAACATTACAAATAAATGTAAAATAATTTTTTCAGATACCCAGATTATAAATAATCTAGATAATTATGCATTTTTATCAGTTCTAATTAGTTAGTTTGCAATGCTTTTCATTCATTTGGATTAACCAGATGAGCGTTGGTGAAGTAACTATAAAAACAATTAATGGTGATAATATTCTAATAATGTTGCTGCTTTTTTTTTTCAATATTATATTATTATTGTTCGATTTTTATTAAAAGTCTGTAACTTTCTTCCCACAACTCCATCCTACATTTATTTCATTTGGATGCAGTTAATTAAAATATGAAAGTTGAACAATGAATGCTGTTCAATCTTCTTTCTTTCTTTTTTTTTTTTTTTTTTTGACGTTTGTTGTTTTTCATTATTTAAAAAAGATTTAACATTTATTCTAGTTTAATAAAATTCATTTGATATTAAATAAAATAAAATTTTAAACTTTTTTAACTCCAATCAAATACATGTGGTTTGATGCCCTGAACGAGTATTATACAACAGCTAAATACTTTTTACTAAATTATTATAGAGAGTATTTATTTATTTTATTAAAATAAATAATTATTTCTTTTATTTTACCTTCAAATCATATATATATATATATCATCATTTTAACGCTTTTTATATAATATAAAGAAATGCTTTCTTTGTTTATTATTAATTAAATAAATAAATTCTTAAAAACTTCTTTAATTAAAATATCAATCTCAAATAGGAGTTTCCTTGTATTTGAAGTTATTTGTAAAAGGTGTTAAGTATAAATTGCACATTTTTATTTTATTTTTTTATTATTATTAAATTATTTTCAATAAGTAAAGTTGTTGTTTTTTTTACCATTTTATTTCTAATTTCTGTATTACTTATCTTCTATTCTTAATAAAATTTGATCAAATCTTTTTTGTCTTAACTTTTTTCTTTATTTATATATATATATATCGTATATTTTATCATTTTTTATTCTTTTTAGAAGTTTTTATTCCACAACATTACATAACACGAGATAGATCTATGTCTTAATATTTCATCTTAAATGTTTAGTTCTTGTTTTAAATAATTATTCGTTTTCTTTACTATTATATATGCTTAATAAGTTCAATGTTAATTTTGTTTGCTACTGTATTGATGTAATTTTATTTGATATCTTTAAAGTCCGTGATATATTTATTACTAATTTTTATTTTTTGTCTATTTCTTTAACTTTATGTTTTTGATACGTAAATCTTACTTTATATATATATATTTGCATTTCTTAGTTCTAACCAAATGTTTTATGATATTTATTGTGCACCTAATCAAAAGTTATTCTAAAAATCATCTTCTCATCTTCAAATGTTTCAAGTCTTTATGAATACACTCATGCAAATCTAAATTTTGTAAATTAAACTAAACAGATACCTTGTTTTTTAAAAGTTTATGGATACATCTTTTTTTGTTGTTGCTAATTTTATTGATACATCTTTTATTAATAACATAAAATGTATCGTCATTTGCAGCCATTATAAATCCACTTCGTATAAAAGTCCGAATTTAGTCCAATTTCTCTAAGTCCCATAATTTCTCTTCTCCACTCAACACCTATAAATTTGGGTCATTTCAGCGATCCATCTTATATGTGGTCTCTCTACAGGTATTTTGCAATATCTTGAGGTCTAATTTAAACTTTCAACTGTCCATCTATTATCATCTTCTCTAGCAACATGTCTATCCCAGATCACTTTCAATCTTTTAGGTCTTTCAATCATGTCAGTGCTACCTGTTTAATTTCTCACCCATGCATTTCATTTTAATCTCTTTTTTTTTAGTTTTAAAGTATCTCTCCATACTTTATTGAGTGGGATGACATCTCTGGATTGCTCTTCTTATCAATTATCCAAGTCTCAGTTCCATAAGTAAGAACTGGAAAAAAGCTTCTATTATTTTTTTTTCAAACACAGAGATATATTTCCTTTTAATATTATTTTTACCAATAACACTCCATCCAAGTTTAGGTCTATTACTAATTTTATCCATTATGTTTCCCTCTGTATTAATGGTCTGACCAAGTTATTTGTAGTTGTCATTTTATTCTAATTCATGATTATCAATCTTTATTTTTTATTTCTGAGAAAATTCATTGAACAGTATTTTAGTCTCTTTGGCATTTATTTTACTCCTTTTTTATTTTAATTTGATAAATATTGCAATATTTCCTGAAGCTATTTGCAAAAACAACCATATCATTTTCACAATCTACATGACTTAGACAATCTTCATTTACTTTTATTCCCTTATCTTCCTATTTTAATCAATAAAATATTTATTGTAAAATTGCTGTAAAAAGTTTTGAAAATATAGAATCATCCTGACATTCATCCTTCTCATTGTTAATCTTTTTAATATCACTATGTAATATGGTTACTGCTATTGCATTTTGATAAATATTCATCAGAATATTTTATGTTTACATCTTGATAATCCAATGTTTTAAGCACCTTATAAATGCTAAGAATCAAATGTTTACTTTTTTAAAACTACAAATCCAAAGCATAGTTATAATTTATATTAATTAGTTTTTTTCATAACTTCTCCCAACACTTGGATGTGATATATTATACTAAAACCACTTTTAAATTCAGCTTGTTTTTTTTTATTAGAGTTCAAATTACTCTAGACAAGTTTTAATTATTTTAGTAAAAGATTTTGTACAGAACTAATAGGAAACTGATAGATCTATAATTTCTAATATTTTCTTTAACATCTTTTTTTAAATATCAATATTAGTACAGCAATTATTTTAATCATTTGTTATATCTTTATCATTTACATATTTGGTATATAACTGTCAATAATTTTTCTATTTCTTCACCTGTTTCTTTTTATATAATAAAAATAATAATGGTGGTGGTGGCGGCGGCGGTGGTGGCAACCGCGGTGGTGGTGGTCATAATAATAATAATACCACCACCACCATCATTTTTTAGAGGTTTTATATATATGTACTAGATGTACCCAACTTTTTGAAAGGCTGTCATTTTGATATGTTTAATTTGACATTGTTACTTACTTCCTTTGCATTAAATTCTTCATAAAAATTACATAATATCAAATCTAATATTTGTAATATTTTTTAATTAGTTCTTCAGCAAATTTTTTAAGATTTAATGTAAATATATTTTTTTAAAACAAAACTTTGCTGAATATGTTGTTCATCTGAGCTGTACTAGGGAATTGACAGATCATGAAAGTATTTTAATAAAATTAAATTTAAATGTTTAAATATACCTATTATATTTGACAGCATTACAGTGCAACTATATATTTACTGGAACACTCTTTGAAAAAAAAAAAATATTTTTTTTCCAATTTTTCGATAGCTTAACAAACAAATGTAGTTTTATTTTTATTAATAGTTACCATATATTAATACAAAAATGCCAGTTTTATATTTTTTATTAAATATAATACTTGTATTTGTTTTAATTGGTTGCTTTAACAATATTTTTAAGATTTAATGTAAATATATGCATTTTGAACTATATTAGGGCATTGACAGACCATGTAAGTATAGAGCACATTAATGCCAAATTAAGAATAGGTGTTTGTGGCTGTTTCTGCAGCTGACAACCTTTGCTATGAAATATACAACAGGAACCAAGCTAGCTCACTCACCATTATTTGTTGAACAAATGATAATTTTTTTATTGGAAATATGCCTCATTATGAATTTGACACATGACATTGGACAAACACTCATACATTCACCAATCAAACAACTAGTGAAAATAGGGATTATATATATATATATACTATTTTTTCATTTAAAATGTTGAGCAATTCAGGAGATTAATAACTATATGGAATACTTTATTTTATTGTTTTTTATTATTAGATAATTCTTTATAGAACTTTTTTACACATTTCATGATATTATCTCTCTTTTTATAATAGTTTCATCTTATCGTTTTAATGCAGAAACAATTTTCCTTCCAATATCGAGATATTATTGTATACTTTTGAGATTTTTATTTTTTTTCTATAGATATCATTGCTATTTCCCAGTTATAATTTCTTATATAATTATCAATTCTTTTTTATGTTATTTTAGAAAACTGAAAATATTTATTTCTTTTTAAATTGATCTTTCTAAAAAGTTATCATGTTCTTTCTTTTATTCATACATTGTCTCCCTCAGCAAACAATTTACTGGCAAATTGCTGTTATTTTGTACAGTATCTTACTTGTAGTTCTAAATAGAGTATCATTATGTTCTTATTAATTTCAGTTAAGTTTGAACTATATTCAAAACCTGGCTAATATTTAAAACAATTTGAAAGTTCTATTTAATTTTATCGGAGTGTTTCTGAAGATTAAGAATATCAATTGTCAATATTATCTTTCTGAATAGCTTTTGTCTCTCTACTTTTACATTAACACATTACATTTCACTAATTGATTATTAATTTATGTTTTAAATCTATTAAGAATATTATAATCTTGAAACAAATATTTTGTATTAGTCAAAATATACTAACCACTATTATTAATATATATAATTGCTTATAACAAAAACAATAATAATATACTGTTTTCAATCTGAGAATTCTTAATACAATAATTTTGAGGATTTTAGTTTTTCCTCCTATCTTGAGTTCTAGCAAAAAGTTTTTCAAAGTGAAATATTTTAAATTGCTATGAAAATGTGATAAAATATTTTTTTTTTTTTAAAAAAAATTAATTTAGTATGCAGTTCACTGTATCCCTTTTTAACATCAGATGGCGCACTTTATAAATAAAAGATAAATAATAAAAAAAATTAATTTATGATACAGGGAATATATTTATTTATACAAATATAATTTTAAAAAGCAATAATAAATTAATAAATAAAAAAGTTAAACTTTGATACGCAATAAAGATATTTGTTCTTACAAATATAACTTCAAAGCAATAGTCAGTTTATGTACAGTATCCATTTTTTTTTGCATCATTCAAATTTTTATTATACTGATTTGTATGGGAAAATGAAAAACAAGATTGAATAATAAATAAAAATTGAACAAAATAAATTAAAAAACACAATAATAAGTAATAATTTATTATTAATTATTTTTTTATTATTCTATAATTATCTGCATACAAATAAATGTTTTATTGCATATGACAATTTAATTTTTTGTTAGTTAATTTTTTATTTAGAAAATATGCTAATGGGAATTTGAGTGATTGTAAGAAATATATGCTATGAGCAAATTTATTATTTTCTTGTGATTATATTTATGCAAAATAAATAGAAATGCATTCACTATATATCCTCATTTAATTTCTGATTTAGTTTTTCATTTATAAAATGCACCACCTGATGGTAGAAAGTGATGACTTAAACTTGTACTTTTTTTTTATCCTGCATTTTTCTCAGTATAGTATACATTATCATATAATTTTAATTTATTCAGTTGCAGTGATAATGTAGCATAGGTTTATAATATGTATATTTTGTTATTGTGAATTCACAAAAGATGAGCTAACATTGTCACTGGTCAGGCCAGCAATACCTGACAAAGAGTGGAGATTAATACTATTCAAAACATTGTGTAATTACTAACCTGTGTTATTATTAATAAGTTGTTTGTATTTCAAAAGTTTAAATAAAATTTAAAATTATCTATATATTCAACATTTAGTGATAGTTGATGGAATACTTCAACATATTATCATATCTAATAAACCATCATCACAAACTTTCCAGTAAATATGAGATTCAATAAACATTAATCTTATTGTAAATGTTATAACTGCATACTTTTATAAACTTATTTTGGAAATTAAATTTAAAAATTATATATTAATGTGAAATTTTTTTATAATATATTGTAACTTGTCCACACTGACTCCCCATATATCCACTGTACAAATCGATCTTACCTTTAGCTTAGCTCTGATATCAAATTATAAATTATATAAATACCAATTTATGAGACTCAACAATTGACTAAAAATATCTATTACATAATTGTTTTATAACATAGTTTATAATAAATATTCCTATCTTATGTATATCTCAAGATTATCAATTATTCTTTTATAATAAAATAACAATTACTCCATTTAAGATAATTGAATAATAAGAGAGATTTTACTAAGATTCAACTATCTTAATAATAACCATACCTAACATTACAAATACAATTTAAATCATTTTCTTAAGATTAGCATATCTTTAACAATTATAATATAAGAAATTCCAAATTATTACTTACTACCATATTTTCTAACATTTATCTTATTTATAAATTAGAAACACTAATTATAAAAATGAACCACTTTTAGAATCATCAAAATCTATATCCATTAATTGAAATAATTTTCCCCTTTTTAATTAATAATACGCTGATGCATTGCAGTGAAACTTTTCTATATAGTAATTTCTGTAGGTTTAGCACTTTCAGAGTTTTGTTACTCCATAATCATAACCTCTTTAGATTATTAATGTCATTATATGCAAATGTATGCAAAACTATTTTTTATATTATCCATTTTCTGGAAATGGCAAAACAAGTGTCTTTTCTATTTACTAAGTTGATGTCACTGGTAATAAAACAAGCTTTCTTGATTTTTCTCTTGATGTCATTTCTCTCTGTGCATAATATAGCAGCCTTGGAGGGTTCAAATCTGTGTTTGAGCTCTTGCTGATGGTCAGCAAAAATGGAACTGCCTTCTTTTTTGGCTATAGCTTGTGTATGTGTATTTGTGCTGAGCTACTCTATTGCCAATTGTGGCATGAGTCTCACCATTTCCTTTTAACTTAAAATGTAAACTGTCTGAGATATTTCCATACCAATCTCTCTTGTAAACTCATATACTATCTTAAATTTATTTTAAAAAATGAATTTGAATTAATTTTACAACAAATTTAATGTGATTTTAAAGATATAAATATTTCTGGTTAAAATATGATGCTCTTAAATAATATCATTTAAGTAGTTATACTTTAATTCAATAAACAATTAATTTATCCAGTTTTATTCTTTATAATATTCCCATAATTTATGTACTAGATTTGACTGTGATGGAAATAATTCAGAGTAGAAACAAAGCCATTAGTCTACATTTATATCAAAATATTTGTTTATTTAAAAAATAACAATAATCAATAACAAACTTTTAACTATTAAAGATCATAACAAACTATAACCACATATAATATTATTAACATCTTTATACAATTATTTATATCAATGAGAACAATACTTTACTCCCATATATTGCTTTGAAATTAAACTTTTAAATTACATCAGTATTTTATTATCCAAATTTCAAACTGGTTATTGCTAACATATATTATATTGCTTTCTTGTTAAGATTTTATAACAATGTTTATTAGTTTTGAATATGGATTCAATTTTTCAATTCTTTTTATTGAATGCACAACAGATTATTCTTTTACTACTCTTCCATACAAAACAGTTCTTTCATAAATTTTATATTTTTGTATACATGTAAATTTTATTAACTATAATTAAACTTGACTGTTATGTTTTTAGTTCTATAATTTAAAATAAATAAGATTAAAATAAGTAATGGAACCAAGATTAAACCACCCCTTGATAATAATTCATTCCATCTTCATCCATTCTTTTTTTTTTTTTTTCATCATTGATCTCATTTTTTTTCAATATGGTATCAATTTCAAAAATTACTTAAATATTATAACATTTGTTTTGCATTTATTTCAATTTCATATCAAACAACTTTCTACACCTTAGATAAGATATTATAATCTTTCTTAAAATACAACCAACTATATTTGATACTTACCTTACTTTTCTTTATTATTTAAAAATTCCATAGATACGAAACTGATTTTAGTACAGGAAAATACTATAAATATAAAATGGAGGTCTTTTTTTAAAAAAAATAAGATGTGCTCTCATGACAAGTAGTCATTTTGTCTTAATGATGCTACCTTAATATCCAGGCTTTTACATTAAGCTCTTATGGATCTCGACATTTCTATTTTATGGAAATTCCTCACACCATTATGTCTCAAAACTACATATATGGTATCACCTAGACTAACCTCATAATGCTATTTCCATCAGTTCTTCAGGAAAGTATAATTTAAACATATTAATCACATCCTGGAATTATAACTTATCTAACTCAAAAAAGGTATTGCTAGCATCCATTATTACTTTATACCAGCATAACAATATTACAATATTATGTTCTCATTAATTGTTATCTTACAAATCTTAAGATGATGTGTTACAAAACAAAGAATATAATTTGACAACTATCAATGTTTACTTTATTACATTAAAACTGAGATCAAAACTTTTTTTAGCCACTTTTATCATTCATACATTTAATCATTTCACATTGCTCTTTAAAATTTTATTATCATACATTTTTTATATTATTATAACTACCATCTCTCAGTTCTTTATCATGACAGTAAATTGATTATTAATTATTTCATACTTTAAAACATATAATAAATTAATTTAAATTCTATTACCTTATAATAAAAACTCGATGTATTGTTTTACCCATTTTCAATGTTTTCTTTTCTCCACGTTTATTACGTTTTTATCCTGAGCATAACTTTTAAAGTTATTAATTTAAAACAAACATGAAAATATAATACATATTAATAAATAAAATCATTTAACTTAACTAATTTAATATTAAACTTAACAACTAATATAATGTTGGCAATTGTTTAAATTAATACCCAAAGAAAAAAAATTATTGTTTATTTTTTTCTCTTTCTTCTTCCTTGCGATTCCTTCTCTTATACTTCAATATGATATTCAATCATTCCTTGCAAACTATTCCTTTAAACTATTAGGTTTATTAGCGGTTCCAAGATTCTTCTACCCAACATTTAAAAATAATCACCAACAATAATAAACTGAAATCTTTCACTATGAGATGCTTTTTGAGACAAATTTTCGATATTTACATGCTAGGATTTTTTTCTATACATAACTATTATAAAAGTTAATGAAATCAGTAATTAAACAATCAAGACAAACATATATTTAAATGATAATTATTTGAAGTATTGATTAATAAATTATTTTCATGTAAATCCTTCATTTCATCCCTATGTTTTATATAAGAATTTCTTTTTCTTATGATAAATATAAATAAGTCGAAATTAAGTCTCTCATAATATAATTTTTAATTTATTTAACATAATCAAGTTTATTATCTCTTCTTCATGAATTCTCCATTGTTTTACACTTCTTAGTTTAATAAAAACTTATAATGGCCAAAGAGAAGTCTTAGCTTGACTATATACTTTTATTTATCAATCAAGAATAAACATCCTATTTGTTTGATTAAAATTGTCACTTTATAGAATATTACAAATGTCCATCCTTAAGTAATAAAATTATATTTTTAATTTGAATAGTATAAGTTACTTTGATTGATAGCACTAATTATTTTTTTCAACTTTTCATCTCAATTATCTTATATTAAAGTTCTATACCTTTTCTTTCACTTCATAAAAATTAATTATTCTTATCTTAGTTTGTTTCCTTTTGTTAATCAAACTATTACTTAGGCTCTTCAATAAAGTAGAGATGTAATAAAAATATTATTTATGTAAATGATTGTCCACTTTTTAATTATTTGTAATGAATTACTTTTATCTGTCACCATTTTTCTGTTTATAATAATAATAATATATACTGGCAACTTTTTCCTTATTAGCATTTTAAAATAGTAAATTGACTTCCCAAATTATAACTTGTGACACTGATGAAGAAATTAGTTTAGATTACTCTACCCTCTTGTTAAACTTCTTTTAAGTATTTTATGTTTACTCCATTAAAATTAATTGACTTATAACAGTTGTATAAAATAAAATATTTTTAGAATTTAATGAATTTACAAATATTTTATAACCATTTAATTTACTTACTGGTTTCATTTTTTTCTTCCATTATCTGCTAATTCTATAAATATCCTCCAAATATGACATAAAATCCAATTGCTTAACTCTCATTGGTCAATAACTTGAAAATTGTTTATCAGTTCACTATTTAACTTATTTTAAAACTTAACACACAAAAAAAAAATTAATAAATATTTTAAAATTGATGAAATTCAAGCAATGTTTTAATCAAAATTTAAAATAATTTATTTATTCAGCTTCATAGAAATATTTTAATAAAAATACTAAAATCAATGCTATTTTATTGTCATTATAATTATTTTAAAATATATTACTATTAAACTTACATATTGATATATAATACAAAAACAACTATGAATAAAAAAAAATGTATATTTATTATCTCTTCTAAATTCTCTCTTAAAAGTTATATATTAAATTATTAGTGCTAGTTATATTTGTAAAATTTAAAATTTTGACAATTAGATACATTTTATATACTCCCTTATTACAGTGAACCAAATAAAAGTTTATAATATATAAATTGATATTTGGAAATTCATTTTTATAGTGTTTTCTCTGATAAATTTGTTTAAATTCAATTTAAAATTTGTTCTTTAAGTTTTTATTTAATTCAAAAATGTCTTAGTTATCAGTACAACACATCATCTTTAAGACTTACTGTTCACCATTATCATAATAAATATCAAGCAATTTATCAATTTTATGCAGATTAAATTGTGTAATAATTTTTTTACAAAATCTGAAAATTTTAACTTTTTTTTTGTCTTGAATCCCATAAATATAAAAATAGTTAAAATTTAAAATGGCTTATAACTAATGTGAAAATGTATTTATATCATTAAAATTTTAGTTGTAAAATAATACAAAAAAATTTGGGAATGCTAAAAAGTTTGTTAAGCACAGTGAAATACATACTGTACATTATCTTAAAAACTATTAGCAAAAATTTTGTTGTAGTTTCTCCTCTTTTCAGACTTTAGTCATAAACTTATAGCTAGACTAAAAAACTTAAACTGTCTGTGATCAAACTTCAGATAATATAGTAAAGATACCATATTTACTTCAGGAAATAATATAAATTAATGGGTAACATGAGTGCCATGTTTACAGTGTTATATATTATAAATTTATTTAAACGCACATTGATTATGTAAGTAATATTTACTAAGGCTGTAACCTCAAAAATATGCATGCAAAAATGTGATATTAGGGACCTCTATAGGTCTTAACCACAAGCTTATGCTTTGGAAGAAAAGTGGGGAACTCTTCTTTACTTCAACGTACTTTCTATTTAAATAGGTGAAGCTGAAGCGGTTATATCTGAGAGCATGAAGCTATTCAATACTTCACTGATTAAGTCCACATTTCTTATTACACATTAATACTCATTATATATTGTGTTGCTTTATATGTGTGAAATAATTTTCAACACCCATATAAAACACCAATGCTTTTTAAACATTATATGCTCATATCTTTAATCCAACTAATTTTAAAATTATATTGCATATACAAATTAAGATTATCTATTTTTTTTAAAAAAAAAGATAGAATAATGCAACTATGAAAAAAAAAAACTATTTGAGAGAATACACACACATTTACATATGAATGTAATTGTTTTGTATGTATTTGTTCTTTCAATCACATTCCCATAAAGAATAATAAAATTTACTCTGTTTTTTTCTTTTTTCTCAATATGAAAATGGATAATAATGTAATATTAGGTTATTTTTGATAATATGTCAGACGATTTGTATGTTTTGATTTTTTTTAAAAAATTCTACCAGAAATTTACAAATAACTTTATTATCAGTAAATGTAGCCTATCTAATAAATTTGATGGTTTTTTTAATTCCATATTGATATTTAAATTTGTATAACCTCCATATTCTTGCAATGAAAAGTTTAAAAGCACTCCCATATTAAATCCTTTGCTACTCTCTTCATATAGACTTAAGGTTTTCTGACACAAAGAAAGTCATTTATTAGATAATTTTTCCATTACATATCACCTCAACAATTTCCAACAATGTTTCAGTTTTAATCAGACATTCATCTAATAATATATAAATGGAACTTCAGAAGGCAAGCAATGGTGGATAGGATTTGTTTTTGTTTTTATTATTTTATGAATGTATGATTCATTTTTTTAAAACAAATAGACAGTTTTGGAATATATATATATATCAATTGAATTCATTTTTTTATTTTATTTAAAGAAGGCACTTCACAAATCCTCTTAAGCTTGGTGGAATTATTCTAATCATCCTAACTTTATATTTTGAAACCATTACAAATGAAATGTTTATTTTTTAAAAACAATGAAAAAATATTGCAACATGACTATTGCAAAAGTGTAGATTATAAAAACATGACTGAGTGTATTTAAATGCAGCACTGCAAGTCAAGAAAATTGCTTATTTTATACTAATAAATAATTTACATAAATAAATTTTCAACTTTCTAATTAATGTGAGATTTTTAATGTTTTACTTTTGTTTGTTTACTTTTTTTAATGGGTGGGATATAGGTGAAATAACAATGTTAAGGCAATGATTATGGTAGCTCTACTATATTTAATTTACAATTTTTTTATTTCATTTACAAATGTTTATTTAGAAATATAACATATACATTGAATTAATTATTTCCATGGATGGTTATTATAATAAAGAATAAAAATGAGAAGATAATATCCATGTAAATAGAAATAACATGGATATTATCTCTGTATTTCTATTCTTAATTATATATATTATAATCCTAGTAATTTGAATGCAGCATATATTAATCAGAGTTGAACAACGAGTGTGTGTACCTATGCATATGCATATTTAATATAAAGAAAGAGAAAATTAAAATCTTTTGATAGCGAGTCCAGAAAATATGTAGTTCATAAAGTGAAAGGCATTTTGAGATCTTTTCAGTTTTATCTGTTTTGAATCAAGTTATAAATAAAACCTTGTCAATTCCTATATAAAATAGAGTGGTGAGTTCAAATCTAAGAAAAAAATTATGAATCAACAATATTTCAGAAATTAGAAATAAAATAAAAGTCAGCACAGATTTTTTTCTCTAGTAAATGCAGAATAAATAAAGAAAAGAAAGCAAACAGCTATTTCTTTTTTCTGTTGATGAATAAAATAAAATAATATTATAAGCAAGTTTGTTTCCACATTTTGTTGAAGAGAATAATGGAATATTTTTCTCTGAGATCTAAGATTGCAGAATAGTTTGCATTAGAGTTGGTGCTGGCAGATAACAAAAAGTCTACATTGTAGTACAGGTGTTAGCTAATGATGCAAACAGTAAGCAGTCATTCATTCAGAGGTTATCTTCGTTTCAGTGTTGATTTATGGATTCCAAACTGCAAGCTATATATATAAAGCAGTGTAGAAGTGAGCTGTGTGGAAAAGAGATTTTGCCTGACCACTAATTGGAATTGCAATGCTTCTATTAGAAGCTATAAAAATGTTTTATTATAGTAGTGAATTTTTTGTCATAGAAGGCTAGGTAAAAACAAGTAGCGCATCAATCAGAAGATCCTGAGTATGCAGCCCAATTGAGGAAATAACATTGCAGTATATGGAATTAGATCATTACCACCTATAAGATGCCAGGAAAAAAAGAAATTAACCATGCAGCCCAATTGCTAAAGTCTTATGGATATCTTACAACTATCTTGCTTCTATAACTATAACTCACCTATTTAACATGTCAAAAAAAGAAATATATACTTCAAGGGAAGTTATGAAGATGACTGACCATTATTACAGAAAAGAAAACAGATATCTAATAATTATGGATGTAGGACTTTAAATATTTGTTTTAATGATATATTCATTTGATAATATTTAAAAAATCTTAAACTTATAAAGATTAAAAGACTTTAATTATCATGAAAGGATATCCTTTATATTTGCATTTGAATCATGAGTGTAGGCTTAAACTGAAAATATATTAACTGTTGCAATACTTTTCATTTTACAGATACGTATTTGGAATCACTAAGCATAAACATAGTAAAATATATGAATTGTTTATAGAAAAATATTTTAATTATTATGTGCTTGATTATATATCTACATTTGGATTCACTAAATTTAAAAACTGAAAAATATATGAATTGTTTGTGGAAAAATATATCAATTATTATGTGATTGGTTTTTTAATCTGCATTTGGAAACACTATTATATAGATACAACCCAATTACATATGTTTTGCTTTATTAATAAATTGGTAACTTATTGTTTTCATAATCCATTTGTTTATTTCTAACTAAGTTTAAATATTATAATTTCAACAAACATATGCTAGTTTATAAAATATTTACAACTCTGAAAACATGCTAACCAATGAGGGATATGCAGGGGTACCATGGTAGTAAGTTTGGAATTGATGGTGATTGTTATCTTACAGGTATTCTAGGAAAACATTCTCTTTTGAGGAAGTTTGATGCCTGGAGTAAACCTAAAATAAATGTAATACTTTTAGAATATTTGTGATCATAAATCCATCATCATCATCCCCATTGTTTTATATAATTATATTGAATTAAACAAGGATTTACTACATTTACAGATACATGTTATGTGATATTTTTACATTTATCATTGTATATGTGCTTGTCAATCATTGAATATCTTACATATATATATTATTAGTTTGTGTTCAAACCCAAGACATTTTCCATTCAATAATTAGCAACAATAAAGGTAACTGGTACAATATATTATTACCATCATATGCATTTTTGTTTTCTGCAGGATAAATTTATTTTTATTTAATTCAGGTTTTTGATCAATAATTTCACTTTTCATCATCACTCCATTAATTTCTTTATTTCAATACTAACATTTCTTGATTTCAAGATTTTAGTTGCCAATCTATTGTTATTTGTTATAGAAACATATCCAACCCAAATAATTTTAAGCCTCTTAATTTTTTTAATGATGTAAGTAATACCTATTTATTTTCTCCTTCCAGCATACATTTCTCCATACACTATTCAGGTATGAAGGTTCTGAATTGCTTTTTTATTAAATGCATACTTATGAGATTTATAAGTAAACATTGATACAATACATTTTTAATATTTTTTTTTCTAATACATAGTTTTTTTTCTTTTTATTATTAAATTATTTTCATCAAAATTATTCTGTCTAAATTTAATTCTGTGATTTTTTTTTAGTCTGTTTTTATATGAGTTATTAATTTGAACAAAGTATTTATAATTCTTAACTTTTAAATCTTGGTGTTTTGTTTTGTGTGTGTGTGTGTGTGTGAAAAACAATTAAAAATTAATTTTCATTTTTAAACATTTATGTGTAAGTCCTCTTTTTATATCTTTATCAAATAGTTCCTGAAACATTTCATACAGGTATGAAACATTCTTTGCAACCATAACTACATCATCTGAAAAAATTAGATGACTTAAATAACTCCATTTATTTTTATTTTCTCACTTTGGATTTTAATCAAAAAAATAATTTTCATAAAATTGTTGTAAAATGATTTATCAATATTATTTGTGGCATCTTATAATCTGATCTTTCATGTTGAATTGTGATAGATTATTTTCAAAATATAGATAGTTTTCAAAATTTAATTATATCTTAAATCTGTGAATGATACTTTAATTATTTAATCACAATAGAAATATTTATATAATCAAATGCTTCTTCAAACCTAGATATTCAAAATAAAATAGAAATTCTCATTCATTGACTCTTTCTATAACTATTATCAGTATAAGATATCAAACAAAACTAATGTATTTTTTTTACTTTTATAATGGAGCTGTGATATCCACTATATATTGTTTCAAGCTCTCATTATGTATTTCATGCACTATATATAAAAGTCGTATTTTATTGATAAGTCTTGATTCTAATAGAATATATCTTTTATTTTTCTGACCCATAAGTGTGTAGTACTTTCAATATGTACATATATATGATGCAGACACTTTTTTTTAATCTGTATAATATGCATATATAAATTAAGATTATAATATATAAAATAAAAAATAATGATAATGTAATTATTATTAAATTAAGGAAACATATTAACTTTATATTTACAATGTGTGTTTATTAATTTACATTCTCTCAAAAATAAAATAAAAAAATGTATAGTCCTATATCTAATACTTTAAATGTCCTAAAGCTTAGTCACACACACCCTTTAAATAAATAATTGTTGAAATTTTGCAGCCCATTGAAAAGGAAATTCTCTTCAATGTTTATTGCAGTTATGTTATACATATTAAAATTCAAGTTAATCTAAATAAGAAATGTGAAACTAAGTAATCTAAGATCTTACATTACAATTGAACAAACATGTTTAATTTAAAATATACTTAGAAAGACTATAGATAGTCATTTTTACTCCCCAAACTCAAATATAAGAAACTGCTGAAATCTATATAAAATTCTTAGCATGTACCATAGCTATATTCTTTCACTCACATCCACTCTTTAAATAAAGACTTGCCTAAATTTTTGCAGCTTGTTGAAGAAGAAAATCTCCTCAAACCATATAGCAATGATGTTATATATATTAAAATTCAAGCTAATTTAAAAGAGTGTGAAACTAAGTAAACAAAGATCTTACATTTCAAATAAATAAACATGTTTAATTTTAATTATAATTAAAAAGACTATACAAATATTCAGGTTATTCTTTATTTAGAGCAGGAGTGTGACTGAAACAGTATAGCTATAGGGCATTTCAAATATTTTGTATAGATTTTAGATAGCATTATGCATTATTTCTATTTCTTATAGTTGAGTTTGGGGAGTAAAAATAACTTATAAGAGGAGACAGGACCCAAAAATAACCAGAATAGTTTTCTGGTTTCTGCACCTGTTGTAGTATATACTTTAGCTCTTACATACTTCTTGCAGGTATTCTTCTAGCAGTAGTCTTCCAAATGATATTACTGTGTGAAATCATGGATTCATGTAACACATTGTTTTGTAAAGTGCATTTTGAATTTGTGTCAATTTTTTTACAATAGCTGAAAAGTTTGACAATGTGAAATTCTGTTTTCATTTACAGAAAACAACAAAGAAAAAAGTTGTAATGCTTGAAACAGATTACAGGAAAGATGATCTCATAAAAACACAAGTTTGTGAGTGGTTTAATTGAAATATTAAATTTACCACATCCCTAAAAATTGTCGCAAGTGGAGTTCAAAGTCAAAACAATGCTGATTTTTTTTATGCAAACAACATTTCTCTCTCAAATTTAGTTTATAACAGTCAGGCATTTTATCTGTAAGTTCTGAAACATTTATGTGATGTGGTAAAATGTAAACATCCTGTTTTGTGACAAAAAAAGAGTGCATGCTCCACTCCCACAAAGTATCCTCTCTCAAAGCCTTGAATGTGAAAAACTTTTTAATTAAATTCAGCAAGAGCCAGCTTAACTATCAGCCTATTTCACTCAATCTCACTTTTTGCAATATTTTTTTTAATCTCTCAAATGAAAAAATGTCTCTCTTTTTTTTTTTTTTTGCAGACTTAGAAGTGGTAGGGAAAATGATAGAATTGTTAAAAGGCATCACTTTGCAAATACTTCTGGACTACTTTGAAAAATGAAAAACATTTTTAGATCTATGTATTGCATCAAATGGATAGTCATTTGAAAAAAATTAAATTTATAACACTTTAAAATATATAAACAATTTTTTATCATAAAATTCCAGTTATTTTTGGGAATCTCTGTATATAGTCTTTCTAAGTATATTTAAAATTAAACATGCTAAGTTTATTTGTAATGTAAGATCCTTGCTTATTCAGTTTCACATTCCTTATTTAAATTAGCTTGAATTTTAATATATATAATATCATTGTGGCATATATTAAAATGAATTTCTATTTCAGTGGGCTGCAAAATTTCAGGCCATTTTTTATTTAAAGGGGGAGTGTGGCAGAAACAATACAGCTATGGAACCATTTCAAATATTTATATAGATTTTAACTAGCATTGTGCATTATTTCTAAAGTCCTATATTATTATTTTAAAAAAAAAAAATGAATAGAAATATGTTAGATTTTTATCACAATTAAAGCATTTTTCTTTAATAACTGTTTTTTCCCTATAGAAATGCTATAACAATTTTATCAGAAAATTCTGGCTTCTCTAGTTGTTTTATGTTTTTTAAATTCTTATTGACTTCAGAATCTATACAGTTACTTCTACTTGCCATTACTTATTTTAAACTGTTAATTAAACTCTTCAAACTTTAAGTTTTCTGGAATAAAACAAGGATATTTTGCGATTCATTTTCTTCCAATACTAAATCACTAGCTGTTATTTTATTATTAGAGAAAAATATTTCACAAATTTTTCTCAATTTCAATTAACTTTCAGCTTTATGCTCAAAAAATATTTTATTATATGAATATTGTATCATTATCAAAATTTGGAAAAGATAAAAAGGGAATCATAAAAAGTATAGACTTTTAATGTAATCTGAATAAATATTATTAATAAATGTGATCAAGTGTGGGGTTCTGAGACAAAAAATGGCAACTGCTGTATCATAAAATTTATTAAATTTATAGATTCTAATGTTTTTATTTTTGTTTAGTTTTTTTTTTTTGTTTACATTTTTTTTTTATGAATTTACTGTTTTTGAAAAAATGATCTATTTCTTTTCTCACTAAAAAGACAGACAAATAGATAGGTAATTGGGTAGATATGTAGCTGGGTTAAGTGGGTAAGTAGATAGATAGATGGATAAATGGACAAGCAGGTGGGCAATTAAATAGATATGTAAATAGGTAGATAAGTAGGCAAGTAGATTTTTTACTACATCAGTAGGTGGTTGGTACATAGATAAGACAGGCAAGGAGACTAATAGACTGACAAACAAAATAAAAAATAAATAATTCATTTTTGGCACATTTTTTTTTATTCAAATGATTTTTTAAATTTAATGATTGCAATTTCAATCATGACAATCATACCATATTATAAAATTTTATGCATATAATAAAACTGTTTCAACATATATTATTAAAATAGAAAACTCTATTTAGTCTGTCTCTCTTGCTGCTATGTACTGAAAAATTGAATAATCAATAAGTACTAGATGGTACTTAATGTCAAATTCATATCCAGTGCTGCCCTATCCATAATCTAACTAATTTCTATCTTATGCCATTCATCATTCAAATGCTTGGACCTGAATATAAAGCAGTGAGTAGCCACCTATGGCCCACAAATGCACTTAGAATGATCAACTAATTGCTTTCAGAAAAATATGAGGGGGGGGTTTCTAAATGGTAAGTTTAAAATAAACTGATATTTCACTGGATTTATATTTTATCAATAGTTATTTATTTTATCAATTAATATTTGATATGAATGTATTAATTTTACCCCGGTGATATTTTATTATTGACAGAGAATTTTAATAAAGATAAAGTTTATGTAAATAATGCATCCACTCACCCCCCACCCCGAGAATTGATAACCTGAAAAATTGAACTTTTTTTTTTTTTTTAATTAATAAATTCAAAGAAATGTGGAAAAAAAGGAAGGAAAAAATTACAGATATACAAAGAAATTGTATTGGAATATTGGACATCTTTTCCAAATCAGTTTTTAATAATTGAAAAAAAAAATATGGCGGTATCTGTCTATCTTAACTATTGTTTACCTCATACTACATCTGTGAACAAATCGTTCCCCAAATGCATGTTCACATAAAAAAATTTTAAATGCAAACTAGATTAAGAAACTTTGTGCTGACCAAAGAAGTTATTGTTCTAATCATTATTTATAATGGGCAGTTATAATTTATATAAACATAACTGTGTATGTTTTCTACTGATTTGTATGTTTTTAATCAATAAAATGTTTTTTTCACAAATTATTATTTTTTTGTGATTGAGTTTCATTGCACAAGAATAATCTATTTTTTCTTTTCATATGCTTATTATTATTATTATTTTTATGTTATATGTAAATTATATTGGTAATCATCATTTTATATCACTGATTTCATTTGACCTAAGAATGAAATATAAAATATTTAGCCCAGAAAAATGACCTGAGATAGAAAATGTTTTCCAACTGTTGAGCTAATATATTTCTATCTTATACCCAATCCATTTTCCATATAGTAGCTATATTTTATTATTTTCTTTACTATCAATTTATCAAACTGATATTCAAAAACATATTGACAATTTAAATCTAAGCCAACTTGTTGTACAATTATATAATTCTAACATCAGTTCAATAATTATTCATTTTGATGTCTTCAGTTTTTATCATAACTGTAGCCATCTTTATCTTTTGGCCAGAATTGGTATAAAACCAAAAAATATGGCATAACTTCTCAATTGCATATGTTTTACAGGAGAAAACTGTATTTATTCTACTGAAAGCATGAGGAATCGATAGATAATAGATGCTAGTGTTTATAAATCCATATCCAGTGCTATCTATCTATATCATTAGACTAGTTTCTAGAGTATGAATTTTATTTCTTGGGTTTTTATGTGATTTTTTTAATTTTATATTAATTCTTGTCAAAACATAAAGGGACTTACTGTTATTAGAAATATTAAAAGACACAAGAATATATTGTTTCTGAACTAATGACAAAATGATATAACTATACTAGCAAGTTGGCTTGGCTTCAAAACATTAAGAACTTTTTGAATTTAACTTTTACAGCTAGATGATTTTAAAAAAAGAGTAAAATGTGGCTGGGAAATAGAAGTTGCATTTGCAAAAAAGATTTAGATGCATTAATATTCAAATTGAATCTTATCAGAATGAAGACCAGAAGTCAGAAACTAATTTGAATATATGGATAGATTAATACAAAATATGTGTTCAATAAACACTGCCATTTAATCCTTATTGACTACTCAAACTAGTAATAGATGGCAGCAGTAGAGAAGGATAAATAGAGTTTGCTTTGATAAAGCATATGATCATGTGATATTTTTGTGATTTTATATTATTGCATGTTTTATAAATATGTAACTCATATATATTATACTTAATCATATGATGATTTATTTTTCAAATTATGCCTTTAGATATAGATTTAAAGTAAATTTAAGTGTAATTTGAAAGATAAATGATTATATCATTAAATATAAAAAATGTAAATTTGAATTAGGTAAATTTAAAAGATATAATGCATATTGAAATATATAAAAAGTTTTTTATATATGCATATAATTTTAAAATGTAATAGATTTATATACTTTGTAAATGTTACAGCTTTAAAAAAAAATATTGTATAGTTGAAACTGTAAGCATTGAATTAATTTTTAATTGCATATATATATATCTTGATCACTGCATTTTTTTCAGCCATCTAGTCTCATATTAATAGCTGATGAATGGTTTTGCCAACAATTTTTTTAATTCTTTATCTGCTTTTTTTCAATATTGCTTAAATAGTCCATTTTTTTCTAGAACTTTTTAATTCTTTATAATTTAATTATATGTATGTATCATGTCTTCATCTAAAAATACATGGCAGTGTATAAGCAACTTTATTTCAATTTTCTATTAGGTCTTTAGAAAGATTATTCCATACTTCTTATAATATCATTTACTCTCCATTATCAGAATATTTTCTATTTTTGACACTCTTATTGACTTCTATAATTTTTTTATAGCTTTACTATGATATTTTTGTTTTCTCTCAAAAAATTAATTAATAATTGTTTTGTGTAAGAACACATGTGCTTTCTATCATCTTAGTTATCCTTAATAGCACATTTGTTATTTTCTTATTGATCTTATACAATACTTAACCAGCTTACAAGTGTGCTCATATTTTAAAATGATTTGTAAGTTTCAGATTAAGTTAGTGTATTAATGACAGTGTTTTTCCTAATGTATTGGTCTCTGTAACTTTGCATTAACATGTGTTTCACATCTCTTAAATGATCATCACTTCTTATATTGAATTTATGAAGCCTATTATCACTTATTAATCAAAAGACAATTTATTTATATTAAGTTTCTATATGAATATTTCCGTATTTATTTTTTCTTTCAATATTTCTTTTAAAAAGAATTTTAATAAACAGTTTTTATTTTCCCATAAATTTCATTAATATATATCTTTTTCCATTTTTGTCATATCTTATTGTAAATATAGGGATTTGAACTCAGACTTTTAAACACCCTTCAACTATCAATACTATCTCATATCACTGATCCGCATGACCACATACATGTAGAAAAGATAAATAATCACCAATATACATATTTCACGCTAAACTAGAACTCATCAGTTGGTCCAGATTATCATTTCCCACACATATATATATAATCAGTGCTTAGTTTATATTAAGATAGCAAATATTCATACTTTAATGGGCAGGCTTCAGTCTACACCAATCTCCAACTCTTCAGCTATTTATACCATTGAAAATCTGATGATGGTCATATGTATCAGTGGTATAAGATAGTATGGGTAGTTGAAGAGTGCTTGAAAGTCTGAATTAAAATCCCCTGTATTTACAGTTAGGTTCCAGGTATGTGAAGAGTGCCTGTATTTCAAATATTTTCATATCTAATTTTATATTCATCCCTTTCAAATATTTTTTAATTCCATTATTAAAATCTCCAATAATAATTTTAAAATATTAATTAGTCGGTTTGAAAAGCAATCTGAACAATTATATGTCGTCTACATCTTTATTAGAATGAGAAATTATTGGGGCATAAATTTGATTTATCTGTATGTGATATTTTCTTTTAAGATCTGATATTAAATCAATTTTCACAATATTGTTCTTCCATCCTTTCCTTATAAAAATTTCATTTCGATTGTACTTGCTGCATTTGTTTTTATTATAATACTAGCTATATCAGCAGCTTTGCTCACATTATTAGAATAAAATAATAAAATACAATATGTAGTTGTTTTTGCAATTCTATATTTGTGTACTATTTAAATGAAATAATAATACGTAAGTTATTCAACAGTAATATTACAAAAAAATTTAATTTTTATGATCAGTTATTTTACTGAATAATTAACTTTATTTGAAATACATTTCTCCCATGATAAACTAATTAGTATTTTTAATTATTATGCATACAAGTCAAAACACTAAAATATGTAAACAAGTTTATTATTTTCAAATCATAATCACTTGTAAATAATAATGAGTTTCATAGAATTTGTTCCTGGCATGCTATTCAGAAGTTATATACTTAAATATGAATTGTTTTTCAAGTTTTATTATTATTAAATTACATTCTAATCATGCATTTCTAATTTAAATAATTGCATATAATATTTCTTTATGTATAGTAATTAGGTTTCAATTTCTGACATTCTATTTATAATAGTATGTATTTATGTGTTTTTAATATGTATATATCTCGAATAAAATAATGCATTTTTAACTTAACTAATAAATATGGTTGTGTTGGAATATGGGGAGGGGGAATAAGATGAGTTTAATCTCCAGGATCTCTGATGATGTCCCTGTTCTTAGTTAAAATAATGTAAATGTGTAAAATAGTTGGTTTTCTTTATGCTGATATAAGGGCCTAACTATTTATTTATTTTCATGCTTGTGTACATTTTGATTAATAAACTTCATTAACAAATATTATTGTTACCAACAGCAATAATAGTAATATGTGTGGCCAAGTAAAAAATAGCTGTTGTTCTCTCCAAACTGCCTGAAGTGTCATTTCTGAATCAATGCATTTTTTTGTAATAATATACTTTGTCTGTTCACCACCAAAATTGTAAAATATTAGCAACAGTAAACTCTCCATAAAATAGTGCAATTCAGTGCATGCCTTAGTAATCAATGGATGCAGGAAGGGTTGTGCATAAAATTTTCCATCTAGTGCCTACTCATACAATACCCTCTGGATCTGAGAGGACTGCACCTAGATGCAGTATTCTCAGGATATTGGATGAGTAGTCACTAGAATGAGGATTTTACACACAAACCTTCCTGAATTCATTGATTACTAAGACTGGGTGTCACTAATATATGGAGAGTTTGCTATTGATAATAACAGCTTATTTAAGCATATGAAATGGTAATCATGTTATTAAAATATTAGTGTGTGTTGTACAAGCAAGTACCCAAAATTAAATGAAATCATTCTCTGAAAAGCAAGCACATTGCAGAACATGCTTCTACTGCCAGTTACCTCTTTCAGGGATCCCCATGCACTAGTCTGCCAACTTTTCTCATTGGTCAATTTTATGTTATGTAGTAGTGAATGTTTTTGTGTCTCACTTATTTGTTGAGCTTTGTAATTGCTGAAAAGTTGAAACAATGTGAAATTTTGTTTTCTATTAGGAAAAATAGCAAGAGATTGCATGAAATAGTTTACAAGAAAGCTGCTCTGTGTAAAGCAGTAGTTTAGGAATGGTTTAATTGAAATATCAAATTCCTCAAATATCAAAAAAGCATGGCAAGTAAAGTCCAATGTCAAGATGATGATGATTTATGCAAACAGCATTATTTACTCCTAGTTTCTTCATAATGATCAGACATTTTAACTATAAGCTCTAAAATCTTTGCCAAATGCAATAATATGAAAGCATCTCAATTTGTGGTCAAGTGGGAGTGCAAACTTTATTCATGACAATTTACCAGCACACAAAGCCTTGAGCATTTGTACCATTTTTAATTAAATTTAGCATGACCCAGCTTATCCATCAGCCATATTTACCTGATTCTCTTTCATGTGACATTTTTTTATTTCTGCAAATGAAAAAATGCCTTTAAAAAATTATTTTTGCAGACTTAGAAATGGTAAGGAACAAAATTAATACAGGTATTGAAAGGGATTCAATTTGTACTACCTAAAAATAAATGCACAATTTATTATTACAAAATTCCAGTTATTTGGGGATATTTTCTCCTTTATATAAAGGATAGTAGAAGTATGTTTCTTAGAATATTGTATTGCATAAATTTTAATATTATTTAAAGTATATAATTTATAAAACATTTAATAAAAAATTGTTAATTTATTACATTTACTGCTATTATTTTTTAAAGGAAATATTTTTAATATTGTTTCAAGTAATTTACAAAACATTGTAGAAATGTCAGCAGTTTTTAAATTATTTTTTCAAAAAATTTTCTGAATATAAATAATACAATGTTACCGTTTGCATTTATTTTTTTCATTCATTGCTTAAAAATTTAGCTAAATACTGTGAAGCAAAAATCCACAATCTATATGTATATATAAGTATAAAAGATAAGTAGATAATATATAAAGGATAAAGAAAAAATAATCTTTATTCAATACTGTAGAAAAGTTATCTTTATTTTATTTATTGTAAATTGACATTTTTTAGAAGATAAATAATGGGAGCCTTTATTTCTTATATTTAGCCTATCTTTTTATTATTATATCAATATTAGGATTTTAATAAAACCAGGCAAATACCCATGCCATTTTAAAATTTTCTTTTTTACATGTTAATTAAATATATTTAAAACTTACTTTACCATGTGAGAATATATTTAAAGGGAAATGATAAAAGTTTATCAAATTCAGCAATAATCCTTTTGCTACACCTAGGGCATTTTAAATTTTATTTTTTCTCATGTTAAGTATATTTAAACTCACACATCTTAAAGTTTATCAATTTCATAATAAAAGTTTATCAAATTCAGTATTATTTTTCTTGCTGTACCCATGCCATTTTACATTTTATTTGTATTAAATATATATTTATGCTAAAATCCTAAAAATGTATCAAGTATATTATTATAACTGATTTAAATCGTTCTTAAATACATGTTATAAATGCTATTTAATTAATTAAACATATATTTACAAAATCTAATTTTATCTTTCTTTACCAAAAACTAAACTTTTCATTTAAACAATTTAATAAAACTTTAATCTTTTAATTAGTGCTATTGCAAATTACAATTTATTTATTTTTTAAAACAAAGCAAAAATTTATATGCTAATAAAATACTACATAAAAAATGGAAAGAAAACTGTGCAAGATTTTTCAAGATTGGTGCAATATTTTGTTGAATTATAATGTCACAAATAAACTAACTAACATTCACATTTATATAGTCATATAGAAAGATACTTGTTCAGTATTAACATCAATTGTTTTCACCTTTTTTTAACTTCACAAAATCTAGGAAAGTTATTAGGTGGTTTTTCTTAGAAATATTGCAATCTTTCTTCATTTAAATATGATCTATAGTTGTAGGTGGCTAAATAAAACCTTATATTCAGTCATTTAAACCCATGATCCACAGATTGTAAAGTATGAAAATTTCCTTCACTAAAATTATCTATATGCAGTTATAGTAATTGCTTTTTGCACAAAGAAAATAAAAACAATCAGTATTGAATACTCATTTCAAAGGCAAACATTGTACAAAAACTCACTAATCATTCCATGAATTTTTGTATAATGTTTGCCTTCATATGAAATAGTAATGAAACTGTCCATAGATGAATGCCATTCATATATTTATATATAAAAAAACAGATAGACTTCATGGCATAGTCATAGTGTACCTGCCATCATTCTTGTAAATTGAGTTCAAATTCAGAACAGTAATCTTGAAAAAATATTACAGCTTCCAATCAAACTTCAGGGTTTGTTTGTTTTTCAAGTATTATCTTCCCATAATTAATCCAGAAAACCATTCAATATTGCTCTGTAAATTTTGTTTAGAAGATAAAACAATGATGTGATACCACTTAACTCTCACTATCCAGCAATTGGTAGCCTGGGGGTACTATCTTCTTCATTGTTTCTTCATAAAGGGCTGTTTGAGAAATCTTTATCCTGCAATAAAATGTTTATCTTTACTTATATGCTCAATGGAATAATATAAATTTACTTTATCCATAATAATTAATAATTTGTAAAGTGCATATATATTAAGACTATGCCCCTAGATGCAATAATATGGACCTCTACAAATCTTAACACAATATTAACGACTTTAAAAGGCAAGAAAAGTCACTCATCTTCGACCTATTTTCTAATTATA
Source organism: Epiperipatus broadwayi (assembly GCA_028023455.1). NCBI lineage: Eukaryota > Metazoa > Onychophora > Udeonychophora > Euonychophora > Peripatidae > Epiperipatus > Epiperipatus broadwayi. The sequence goes on from JAQFVV010006272.1 coordinate 4,158,778, forward strand.
TAAGTGAATCTAAAGCATTTTGATTTGAGAGCATGAAGCTATTAACTACTTCACTGATTAAGTCCACAATTTCCATGCAAACTAATATACGCGAAATTTTTCGATTTACAGCGAGTCAGTATGAAGTTCTTATAATTAGAAATCTTCTAAAACAATTTAAAGTTGTAATTAATAATTTGTAAAGCGCATACTCATTACGTAAATAATATATATTAAGGCTATAACCTTAAGACTACGCGCCTAGATGTGACAATAGGGATCTCTACAAATCTTAACACAAGATTAACGACTTTAAAAGACATGGCACTATAATTGTTGAATAATTTTTAAAATATGTACAAAAGGAAATAAAGTGCACGGTTAGCTAGAACTTTATATGCCCACAGGCCACCAAAACATCTTATTTTAAAATTTAAAAATGTAAAACACTGTTTATAGAAAACATGCTAATAATATATATATAACCCCACATATAGTTTTTAAATCTTTTTCTATTAATTCTTTTTAGCCTACTACAGAATGCATTAAATTGTGCGATAAATAAACGAAAAAATGGACATCCAAAGCAGCATAAGAGCTTATTCTATAGTAAACCAACCATAATATATGTCTTTATGCATAAAGTCATATATACTCACAAATTTTATCAGGCAATTTAAATCACAAAATATTGTCTTTTGAATCATCAATGAGAAATTAATAAATAGTAATGCTTCATAAAATTTTAAATTTCTATTTTAAACACATTTACTTTTAACATTGAACTAGATAGCCATTTGTTTTAAATTGTAACATTTATATATGTATTTACACTTTGTAGCATTTGTTGAATCTAAACAAACTTGTAAATTGAATAAAAATGCAAAATAAAATGAAGCGAATTTCGAATAAATAAAGTATTAGCATAAAATTACACTTTATAACAAAATAAATACACCCTGGAACCAGAAAATAATTGCTTTAATTAAAAAGCAGATGATTTGCTGTAGCCGTCAGAATTTCAGACAAGTCGACATGATAAAAAAAAAAAAAAGGCTCTTTCTTTGCTAATCTGTTTCCCGCAACAAATTTCCTTTAGGAATACATCTTTTTTCCTTTGTTGGAATCATTTATCATGACGAGAAGCTTCTTTGATGAGACCGCTTAAGCAATTTTTCCCGTCCTTCTATTTGCTTACACTATTTTAAGTGAAATCTTTAATGCAAACAGTTCTGTAATCCCAGCTGATCCTTTGATTGTCTAAGTAAACGTCTTCAGCCTCATGAATAAATTTGACTCTTCATTTTAGACCACAGACACACCAAAGATCTTAAATATTTTATAAAGCAGGATTTGAAGATATATACTGCATATCACTTAGGAATAGAAATCTATTATTTTATTAATTTCCTAGCTTTAAAATGTAATAATCATGTTAATAAATTTTGAATCATTTACAGTTAAAGTAAATTATTTAACGATAATAATAGAATGTTAGTACAAAATAACATACATACACGTGTGCGTGCTCGCACATATGAAAAAGTTATGTTAAGAGAGTGGCAAGCTATGATAATTTACAACTGATTTTGATCTAGCATTATCACGTGTTCATATTACTCGTTTCCCTAATTACTCTACTATCTTTGAGCAGTACATTTACATTTACATTAGATAATAACGCTCAAAATTTAATTTCAAATCCTATAGTTAATTCATATTTCGATTAAGCCCTTGAATTTCCAAACTGTCATCTTTTTTTTTTTTAAAGTAAAATCAACATTATCATCTGTAACCAGTGTCTCTGGATAACTATGCGACTAAAAATATTTCACAAACTTTATCAATAATATCTTCTGTACTGATATTTCATTACCATGGCTTTGTAGTTCAAGGCCATGAACTTAATTCTTTCTTTGATGGCTCTGAACGACTGGACATTTCCTTGTAAGCAACTCAATATTGTTATTAACTTCCAGCCACAAAAGTTTCTAGTGAGTGTTTTATCCCCATTACACCTGGATAGTGACACGATAATGTGTTTAGAACTTTAATACAATCTTAGAGATGAATAATAACTCTATCTTCATTTAGAATGCATCCCTTGCGTGTAAATAGTTTTCTGAATATTGCAAAAGGAAGATGAAAAATTTTGTGACCCCAGGCCAATCTTTGTTGATCTAATTTTTTAGTTGGTAGTCTGGATTGTTATTTATCCATATTGATACAATTCAATTATTTAAAAGTTACAGAAATCCAGGTAGCAATATAATTTACATCAATATGTTTAATATTAAATTCCACATTACCAGATATTCTTGACAATGCATTTACATGTTATACTAATCTTCCCTTTTTTATAAATAAGCTCATAGTCATAAGCAGTTAAAAGAGTTAACCTTTCAGATGTTTTTTTGCTTAGAACATAGTATGAAGATCTATCTTTGCAAAAAATGCAAACTTCTTTGATGAAGCTAGGATTTATCAAGCATTAGGTACAGGTAAACATTTATATGAAGGTTCTTATTAATAAGCATTCCATTGTGATTATAAATATATATTTTTCTATTAGTCTTGCTTACCTTTATCATTGGTATCATCTATTCTGAGTTTTCAGTAGGTGTCAAAATTATCAAAATACTTTTTTTTTATTAGTTCATTCAATGCTTCTTTGATCTTTTTTCTTTATCTAAAGGGTACTTTTCATTCTCTTTAAATGACTGGAGTAGCATTTTTTTAGCTCTGTGTGGATAAGTATTGTTTTAATTTTCTGAGTTTTGATTTAAATAGGTTTGTAAACTTACTATAAATTTTCTCTTTGATGGTAATCTTCTTAATAACATGAACACTGATTTCAAATGGTTTGAACCAGTTTTGTTCTACAAGCAGATTTAAGAATATACTAGATTTTCGATGATCAACAGCAACCATTTATAAATGAGTATGGCTATGTCAACTTCAGGAAAAAAGATGAAAGGCAAAATAATAATAATTATATATTAATTAAGAGTTTGTAATACAACCAATCCATGAACTACAAACTACATATAAAACTGCTGATCCATTATTCTGCTCATATGATATTATGCTATGCAATCTTTTAATTTCTTATCCAATATCCTTGACTACATCTTTTTATGTTACTAATGCTATTCCATAATTATTTCTGCAAATTTTGTCTCTTTATTGTTAAAATTGGAACATAGAAGTGTAAGTACATAAATTTATGACACCATATATTCTTTAAAAATTCCAAGGATTTTTGAAGCAACTCCTCATTTTGAAAACTTTCTGGGTATTAACCAGTATCTGCAGTCTTTCATTTTTAAGATTACAAAAAGTTGCTTCTTTACTAAGTCAGATGTTTTTATCTAAATAAATACATGTATTATTAAATCATTATCTCAATTTTTGCAGCGTTATTCAAAAATTACTTCCTCTGCTTGTTTGAAATATCATTGGCATTGATGTTTTTAATGGGGCTGTAATATTTTTCAAACCTGGATGTTATTTTCAATGTATAAAAATATATTGATTTTTTAATGCATGTATTCTTTTAATCAATTTACTAATACCCTTTAGATTCTTGAATGTCTAATTTTAAGGCAACACTCTAGTTGGTTAGAGCATTATCTTAAAATTCAATATTCAAGAATCAGTTTGACTTCTATGCTAGCATTGTGTCAGGCCTCAACACCTCAAGAAGAACAATACCACTCAAAATATTGTGTGATCTACTAAACCATGTTGTCTACTAATCTGTATTATTTATTGACTTGTGTGTTATTGCAAACAGTTATTTGTACTTGGAAAAGCTTAAATAAAGTTTAAAATTTTCTAGGCATTTAAATTTTAATGATAAATGATGGAAATAGTCCAACATATTATCACTTCTAAAATATCATCATCATAAATCTTCAGCCATCAATATTGTACATTTTAATACTGTTTTTTGAAACAATCTTTATTAATATAAGTTGTATTTGCTTCTTCCACAAAATCACTTTTTAGGAAGTCTGTTACATATATATCAATAATAATTTTAAGGATTTTTATTTTGACAAAGAATGGAAATTAGAAGAAAGAGATTATATCCATGATGTTGCTAGAAAACATATAATTACTAATTGGCAATTGTAATGCTAATTGATCATTACCTGATAACATCAAAAATATAAAGTTATCCCTGTTTGCATGGATATAATCTCTTAATTTTCAATCTTTATCACAAATTCTCTGTATGTTTGTTTTATAAATATTTTTTCATCTATGATATAATGAAGCAAAAAACTGAATTAAATATAAACCTTGCAAGTTTAAATTACACCATTTAGTAAGTATGTTTATCTGAAATAGTTTGTTAAAAGTGAATGCACCTTTATCTTAAATTTATTGGGAATTCTCTATGCATTTTTATATTAATTCATAATATTCCTGATTTACTTTCTCTAATCTCATAAACTATTTGGTTTTAAAATTTGAATATGTTTGTAATCAAATATTTCTATGTATTAAATATACACATATATCAGAGATGTATATTTTAAATAGAACATTAGACTATCATTTCTGATAGGGAGATTCAGGTGATTAAATCTCTAATTTATCTAATTATTTGAGATTGAATCAAAAAAATATGTGTATATAATGACAAAAACTAATCATTACTCTTTTTGACTAGATTGATAGATTGTGTGAATATAAAGTGTAATGCTGTGAATTAATTTGATTTGATTCATAATTTCTTACAGTAGAATGCTTAATCACTATAGATATATATAATAAGTTAATCATTGTGACTAACTAATAATTAATACAATTTTGTGCATATAAATTTCTCAATTTTTGTTTAGTTATAACTGAGTAAACAATTGTGATACTGTAAATGTTTATTAATATAAAACAAAAAAAATCTATCCATCTGAACATGAAATTAAATAAAAAATATTAGCACTTTTTTATTATAACAATAAGTAAATAAATTTTTTTTAAGTAAATAATGCAGAATGTTAAATAGTTTAAATAAGGATGTTTATAAAATGCTTTCAAAAAGTATATAAAGCTAAACTAAATATTTTTAGCTTGTGTCAAAAGAGCAGTTAAATATATTTGACTTATTGCTTTTTACTAAGAGGTTTAAGCAACCAACATAAATAATAACAAAGCATGAATTTAGTGCATCATCACCAGCTTATTTTCACATAATAAATGGCAACCCATTTACTGAGCAGTACTCTATGGCTAAATGAAATGACCATGGGATAATTATCTAAAAAAAAACATAAACTTCCTTGTAACCTGAAAAAAGTTCTACATTTTAACAAGTCCTGTCTTAAATTTCAGTTTACAGTTATCCTAAATGGTTACATTAACCATTATGCTTCAAGAGAGAAAATATATCATTTTGTTCAGATATAAAATTAATGTTCAACTTAGAAATGTCAATATTGGCTTTCAAAATATTTGATGTTTTGGAAAAACTATCTGAGAATTATTATACGTAACTGTTATTTTCAGAGAACATATAAAAAAAAGTATCAACTTGTGAACAAATCATTTACAGTAATATTTTTCACATCAGGAGGTGAAACAGAGATTTCAGTAATGAACTGAATGATGATTTTTATCAGATAAACTAATAAATTATTTGCTTGACTATAAATCTACAATTATGTTGAATGGAATTAGTAATTAATTATTTGAATGTATATTAGTATTTAATTATGTTGTTATAAGATACTAGTGTAATTAACTTTACATCAAAACCAATTATAGCAGACATAAGTAATCTGACTTGAGATAGTACAGCCAAGTTCCAGATTAGTTTTAGATTATTGATCTTCTTCTATGAATATTTTGAAATGCAAAAGTGATAATGGTCATAAGTTTTAAAAAATATAAGATCATAGCACACGATTTGAAAGAGATAAATATTTAAAATTAAAAAAAAAAAGAATAATTAATAATAATTTTAAATATTTATTAAAAAATAATACCATCACTTGCAAAATATATTTCTATATATATACAAATTTATTCTGTAAGTGATTGACAAGTATATGTTTATACATAGACAGATTTTCCTTTAATATACTCATTTTTGATTGAATTTCTACTATAGAACTCTTTCTAAAATTATACCCACTTCTTTGTAAATCAGGCAATATTTTACCATAATGACCATTATTATAACTTGGTGATTACAATTTATCAAACAGATTATAGATTCTTACATTTTCAACATCATTAAAGCCTTTTTTTTTCTTTATTATAGTCATGTGAAATAATATATAGTAATAAATCTTAAGCATGATTTTAAAAAATGTGACTACATATTTATAAATTAAATAAAAAAAACTATAAACATATTGTATTTCAAATAAACAATAACATTGCCTTTTTAAAAATTATAATATGATTTATTTATGCAAATCAATTTAGATATAATAATTTTGCCATGAAAATTTTAGAATTTTCAACTTTTTGTTTAAATAGATAGATAGGTAGGTAAATAGGTAGGAAGGTAGGTAGATATGTAGGTGGGTAGGTATAGAGGGAGGTAGATAGGTAGGTAGGCAGGTAGGTGGGTGGGTAGGTAGGTGGGTGAGTAGGTAGGCTAGGCAGGTGGGTGAGTGGTCAGGCAGGCAGATGAATGGGTGGGGGAATAGATGGATGGATAGATAGATAGATAGATAGACAGGCAGACAAGCAGATGGACAGGTAGACAGAAAGAGAACTGATTTTGTTTACATTATTTGAAAATATGATTGCCCTGTGCAATTTAGCACATGATGAAATGATAGACTTAAAGTTAAACCTTTAGATTGATTCTCGAAACAGTTTGATTAATTTTATGCAATTAGTTTATTCAATATGATACTCAAGGTTTCAAATTTCATGTGACTTGAGCACTTATTTATACAATTATTTATAATGTGGTTGATGTAATATATAATATTGTATATCATTTAATATTTTGTTGTGGAATGTTATTTCTACGGAGTTGTTTTCTCTATTATTATTATAATCTCTCTTTGCTTTGTTATTAAATTGCAGCATTTTTTGTCTGAATGTACATATATATTGCTTATTGTCATTTTAAAAATTAGTGTAATGAAATTTGACATAATATTATTGTTTATTTGTTTATATTTTTTAGTGATATTTTTTCTATTTTTTTTATCTGCATCTTTTATCCCATAACTCTTATTCTCCTTAAAAAATTAAATGACTAGGACTTCATATTTAATTATAATTACTTTTAATATTATATTCTGTTTTTTTTAATGCAGGATAATATATTGCACTAAACTGGCTAAATATTTCTATTATTTCTGATATCTGGTGACATCTTCTATCCTGGTTTATTTTATGCACGACAGTCTTACCTAGAAAATATATATTAAAAAAATATATAATTATCTTTCTTTACAGTTTTTATTGGTAATAGAAAACTCATAATTGCTAATCTTTAATTTTCAGGAATTTATTTTTACTACATAAAAGTTTGAATGTGATTAATTAAAAAAATTGAATAGTTACTTTCTCAATGAGCCATGCACCAGAAGTACCAATTTGGACATTCATCCAGGAATCTTTAGCTTTTATCTATATTACTTATCCCTTATGTTATACTACAAAAAACTATCTAATAAAGATTCTTGTAAATTAAAGCCATTGAAACAGTTTAACACCTTTTTAAATAGCAAGATCTTATATATACTAAATTATATATTCTTAGTCATATTTTTTATTTTGAATTTTACTTTTTTTAATAAATGAGTTTAATTTAACTTTAAATGAGATTATTAAGTTTTTGTCAAATGATTCATTTTTAAAATACTTTTATTTAACTTAAAAATTGTGCTTGTTTATTTATTTGTTTGTTTGTCTGGATCTAATCTTGGAACCAGTTTTTGGCATACCTCTATCAAATGGATTTCTTTCAAACTTTGTACATATATTATATCAGGTAGCATTGACACTAAAATATTTCAGGGTTGTGCAGTTGTTTTTTCCAATCTAACATTATTGATTGGCTGAATTTCAAAATGCATGATATTAGTTCTTTAAGTTTTCAGTAATGTACAGAAGATGGTGTTAAATGTTTTTAAAATATCTTTTATTGAGTATTCAGTAAAAGGTATTTGCAATTAATTAAAATAGAAAGAAAACCCAAAAGAAAAATGAAATCTTAATTTTTTTGATTGTTTAACTAAACTTATGTTTTTTTTTAAAAAATGTTGCCTTCATAAACAAAAAAAAAATCTTGTTAACAATTTTTAATATGTATGAATTCCATTTGTTTGCTTTTAAAACTTGAATCTGAATCAGTGCAAAAAGTCTGTTGTTGAATTTTTGAATACTAAAAATGAATAAAATAATATATATATAAATATTTTATAAGAAAAAATGTTTTTATTTAATTGAATAAGTAATGCATTAAAAACCAATTCATTCAATTAAATAAAAGGGTTTTTTTAATATATAAAATGTTTTATATTTATGTTTTTAAATAATTATGTTATAATAAACAAATTCTATTTTTTGTATAAGCTATAAAAACTTTGCTATTATTTTTTTTCCACTGTTGTTGTTAATGAATGTGAATTTAATTAAAATTTTAAAATTTAAATAAATTTCATATAAGCAATCCCATTTTAATTAATTCACTTTTTTAAATATTCTTGGATAAATAATAATACATGATAAACTACAATTAATAACAACTGGGTATTATGGCTTGTTCACAGTATTTGCATAGAACTTAAAATAAGCATATTATAATTTAAATAAACAACAATTGAGTTTTAAATATTTTTTAAAATAATTTTTTACAATTTATGTTTTTTTTTTAATGTATACTAAACAATAAAGATATATATAACCTGTAATTTTACAAAAGCATTTTCATTAAAAAAAAAAAGTGTAAAAATTATTTATCATTAAAAGTTGAATGGGAAAATTGAAAATATGATTTTTTTGTATTAAATAACAAAAATTAGAATATATTTAGATGATATGTTTATATATATATATAAAATCTTTTTTTTAATAGTTTTTAGAAAAATGTGGAATGATTTGTTAAAGTAATATTAAATATATTTTTGCAGCTTTGATTTTAAAAAAATTGAAGTCTTTATAAATAATATTTGGTTATCTTAATTGATTAAGTCACGATAATCTTAAAAGATTACTTTAACTTTTCATTAAATAATATTTTTTTTTTTTCATAAAATAATGACCATTTAAATATTTTCTAAAAACAAAAGTGTAAATATCATGTTTTTTTTTTTGTTGTTGTTGTTTTTTGTTTTTTATTTTTTTACAATTATTTTATTTTGAATTTATTTTTGGAATTAATTCCAATGATTCTACTTTGAATAAAGAAAGCTCTGTTTAACTATACAATTTATTGAAAAATAAGTATTTTAAAATTAAAATTCTTTAATAATTTAATTTTAAAATAAGCATTATGATTTATAACAATAAATAATTTCCATTATTAATTTTGAAAACATCAAAACGTATGAATTATAAAATTGACAATTGAAAGTTTTTATATATGTAAAAATGCTAAAGAGAACATGAAAAAAAAAAAACAGTTCTTAAAATGTAATTTTTTATATTTCAGTATATTCATAAAGATAAAACTAATATATATATATATATTTTAAAGTAATTTCTGAAAATATAATTTTTTATTTGACTTTTAAAATGTGGTAGAAATAAAATTTCAAATAAGTATTATAGCAATTCATATAATATATAAAAATTTATTTAATTTTACTTTTAGTTGATATTTTATTTGTACAATTTTTTGTACACTATTCTAGAATAAATTATTAATTTTATAAATAAAACTACACTTGTGTTCAAATTTTCTTATATTATTGTTATCATTATCATTCTTATTTTCATTATTTTTAACTACTAAATTAAAGATTAAAAATAATTCTGTATGGTTTGAAATAGCATAAAGCAACAATTTATCAAAATGACTATAAAATAAATATAAAAAAATTAAGAAATGTATTATTAAAATTTCATTATTTAATTATAATCCAGTTTGAACAACTTTTTTTTTCAAGAGTACTTACTATATTATATTAATAAATATAAAGGATTTGAACTCAGACTTTCACACTCCTTCACTATCCACATTATCTCATACTACTGATACACATGACCACACATATGCAGAAATCATAATCACCAATATATGTACTTCGTGCTAAACCAGCACTCATCAGTTGGTCCAGAGTACCATCTCCCATATATATATAATCAGTGCTCAGTTTATATTAAGGTAGCAAATCCTTACACTCTAATGGACAGGCTTCAACCCACTCCAACCTCCAACTCTTCAACCATCCATACCATTGAAAATCTGATGATAGAATTCCCCTAATCCCATGATGATGCCAATATTGTTGTCATGCCCATGTTGACTTCAAGTCACTCTGTCCCCTCATGTATGGGACAGTATATAGAAGAGGGATGGCAGAATGCAAGCTTAATATGTAAGATTTGAAATACCAAGCATGACAACAATATTGGAATCAGCATGGGATTTGGGAATTCTATCATCAGTTTTTCAATTGTATGAATAGCTGAAGAGCTGGAGGTTAGAGTGGGTTGAAGCCTGTCCATTAAAGTGTAAAGATTTGCTACCTTAATATAAACTGAGCATTGATTATATATGCGTGTATGGGAGATGGTAGTCTGGACCAACTGATGAGTGCTGGTTTAGCATGAAAATGGTTATTGGTGATTATTTATTTTTGTGCATGTGTGTGGTCATGTGTATCAATAGTATGAGATAGTGTGGATAGTGAAGGGGCTTGAAAGTCTGAGCTCAAATCTCCTATATTTACAATTAGGCTCCAGACATAAGAGTGCCTGGTATTTCAAATCTTATATATTATACTAATGTAAAAAAAGAAATAAATAAGAATTGAATACTGTAAATTTATTTAAACATACTTTTATATATGTAACTATTATATATTCTCCATTGAAGATTTTCATGGTAAAGTTGATGGAGTTGTTTTAGACAGAAGGAATTTTTTTTATAATCTGCAAAAATAAATCATAATTGGCTTTGGTTTATTATTGGAAAAAAAAAGTAGTCAAACGTTGGTGGCCGAGTGGTTAGCACAGCTGTCTTACAAGCAGTTGTCCCGGGGTTTGCTGCCCGGCCGACGCTTTGACACATAAAAAAAAAAGTTTTATGCAACAACCCGATTCAATTTTGGATTGACTATGAAAAATTCTCCTCACTTAGAAAAGTCATTATTTAAATATCCTACTGCAACTTAAAAATTCTCCAACAGTCTTTTATAAAGAAACAATACTATTACTCTCCAATCCTCCTAATTGCCTGACATTGGAGATTTAAATAGTTTTATATTCTTACTCTTTAATAATAGCTTGATACGTTTTAGTAAATCAATATGTTATCTGGAAAAAAATATCCTAAAACTCTAGTACCTAAAAAAAATGCTCAAAAAGTTTTACTGCATTAATTTGATTGTGGATGTGGTAGATAGATATGGTACTTCTTTATCACAAAGCTCTTTCTAAGTGTGCGTGTGTGTATATATATAAAGATAATGTCATTATTAAATATATTTTAATCTTCCCAATATTATTATTTTTGTCATTATTAAACAAAAAAAATTCTCAAACTGTATAGCATTTTCTGTTGATTGTGCAAAAAAAAATTTTTTTTTTTTTTTGCAATACATATTGATAAATGAATAAAACTGATCATCTCATATGAGCTGTGAAAATATAAATATATACATTCACATTTCATTGTCGGAAAAACAAATACATTAGTTTATTTTTAATATTTATTCTCAATTTTTTTGACATTGAACTGTGCATGCATAAATTCATATTTCTATAGCCTATGCAAATTGGTCTCTTTTTTTTCATTTACATATTCTTTAGCACTATCTTTATTAATATATATATATATAATTAAAGGGAATTTAAAAACAGATTTTTTAAGCTTCCTTCAACTACCCACTCCATCTTATATAACCGATACACATGACCACAGATATCTGAAAAAGATGAATGATTTCCAATATGTATTTCATGTTGAACCAGCACTTATTAGTTGATCCAGATCATCATCCCCCACATATATATATATAATCAGTGCTCGGTTTATATTAAGGAGGCAAATCTTCAAACTTTTAATGAACAGACTTCAATCTTTTCCACCCTCCAACTCTTCAGCCATCCATACCATTGAAAATCGGCATTTTGTCTTACCATGTTGACCTTAAATCACTCTGACCCCTCATATATTGACCTTAATATGTCCATTTAAATACACAGAGGGATGGGCAGAATTCAGGCTAATCTGTAATAAATCAATACTAATATATTGTAAATATCAAACTTTAAGATGTAATTAATGGGAACTTAAACACAGACTTTTACGGTTTTTTAATTATCCATCAATGAAAAATATAAATGATCTCCAATATACATATTTCATGCTCAACCAGTATTTATCAGTTAGTCTAGATCATCATGTCTCACATATATATATAATCAGATGCCTAGTTTATATTAAGATGGCAAATCTTCAAACATTAATGGACAGCTTCAATTTTCTGCAGCCTCCAATTCTTCAGCCATCTATACTATTGAAAATCTGATGAAGGAATGTTTAAACCCTTGTTGATGCCCATATTGTTGTCATATCTATGTTGACCTTAAGTCACTCTGACCTCTCGTATATATGACCTTAACATATTTATTTAAATACATGGAGTGATGGGCAGAATTCAGACTAAATCTGTAACATATCAATACTAGAATATTGTAAATAATGAACAAACTTTCTAGCTTCCTTCTGCTATCCACTTTATCTTATATAATTGATACACATGACCACATATTGCATACTCTTATACTATTTATTTTAAATTTATTTGTAATCTGATTGATGATTATTTGTGTGATAATGAATCAGATTATAATGTTGAAGTAAATTTAAAACTAAAATAGTATAAAACTATTGTAACACTATGGGAAAATAAGGGGTGGTACCTGAGGTGATGGCCATCAGTATGTGAACATCAACAGCCCAAGTTGGGTAGGCATTTCTAACTCTATTGAAAACAGGGTTTAAACCATCAGGGATCTGATGAATTTGTTTATCCTCAATAAACAAAATCTAAAATTTAATATGAAAGGATTAGCATGATAAATAACTCAGAGAGGTCAGCACAGTTAACTCCTTAGAGCAACTATAAGTATAATTAACCAAATTTCAAATTCACCAGTACTATCAATAAGTAAAAATAAGTATAAGTAATACTCATCATTATGAGTGATTAATAATAAAATAAATCAACAATCTATCTTGTGACAGGATTTGAAATTGGTTTACTTCAGACAGTCCAACTATTTGGCCTTTGCCAGCTTTGGCAATTATTTAAACCTTAATTTGGATGCACAAACTTAAGTGCTAATTCTATAGAATAAATAACTAGAAAAATGATAATGCTGGGATATTAAAAGATGCTGATCATCATCAATGTTCTGGCCATTTAGTACCATTAATGTACTGGCCAACTATAAATTTAAATTCTAATAGAGACTAAACTAAATAAAATATAGTGCATCATCATCTGGATGTCCATACACTAAATATATATGCTGCTTATTCTATATAGCTGTTATGCATGAATCTAGCTTAGGAAGCAAGAACTCTAATTTATTATTGTGAGCAAGAGGGAAATAAATTAGCTTATTATAGATAACCTTAAACAAATTGTGGGCTTCCACTATTTATAAATAACTAGATTTATTGGGATCATCAAAAAAACTAAATCCTAGAATATAAACTATCATGATATATGGTCACACACATACTGCACTTCATGAAGCAAGAATTGGATAAAATAAAGTAATTAAGACTAGAAATAATATTTTATAAAAAACAATTATTTAATATCTAATTAATAGCAATGAAAACAAAGATGGCATGATAGTTTGACATTTCAAACATTCATTTCAAATATATATATATTTACAAAAATTATATGAGCCAACCAACTAATTTTTATTCATGAATTGATTTTCAATTCATTAGTTTATTTTTTTAAAAATAACTAAGAGTTTGTTAATCATTTTCAAAAATCAAAGATAGGAATCTGAGAGAAAAAAAACTTATTACATTAATGAAATGAAAACAGATTTTCTATTAATAAAAATATAGTGTGCACATATAAAAAAATAATACCTATAGCCATGTCTTTCTTAATATGGAGGTCTTTCCAGTTTCAATTTCAGTTTTTCATAATGGAGTTTCTTTTGAAGGCTTCTAAATAAGGGCCAGATTAAATTTATCTTTTTCTGGGTCTGTAGCAATTCCAGGTAAATGAAAATAGCAATTTTTGTCCATTTGGTTTTCCTCTTGAAGATGTAGGCAGAGATTTTTCATGCTCTTGGTTGAAGAATAGGTTGCAGACTGCTTGAAGCGGGTTTTACATGCCCTACATTTTCCTCCATTGAAGATTGGTTATATAGAGCAAGATGATATCTAGCTTTTAGCTGAGTCTAGCACATGCTTTTTTTTGGTACAAATCATTTTTAGTGCTAAACTCTTAGTATACTAAAATCTGAATTAAAAACTTCTGCTAGTCTATTTAGCATGCTCTTTCTTCAACAGCTAAGTTATGAATACTTTCTTCTACTATCGTTTTTTAGTAGCAGAATTAAGATTTGTCTGATCTCTTCAGCAGTTTAGTTAGCAATAATTTCTATATTTTTCAGCCACAGGATTAAGATTTGACTGCTCTCTTCAACACTTAAGTTAGCAATATCTCTCTCCAAACACTTGAGTATTATCACTTAACCACATCTCCACATATATTTTTAGAACAATCTTGCCCACAAGCCAATTACAATCTGTCTCTTACATGATAATTTTCATGACAACCAATTAGATAAAATTTAATAACTACAATTATTCAGCCAATTATTTCCTTAATCATCAAGTCAAGGTCTTAAATTTAACAACATAAAATTATTGACATTCCTTTATAATTATAAGCCAAATCTTCTTGCAAAAAACAACAAGATAATCAGTTAATTGCATTGATTTGATTTTTTCTTTTTTTACTAAATAGAGATAAAGAAAGAAAAACAACTCTGATTAATTAAAAATAAAATTTACAAATGTATTAAAATATTTTTTTTAAAAAATACTCTTAAATATATTTAATGTTTGAAAAATGTTATACTATCATATGGGGTTTTTACAAGCATTGAGTTAAATAATGACCCTTTAAAAAATAGGTCTAAGAAAATTTAAATATTTTCCCCCATTAATAAAATATTTTTTTATTCTCAATCCTGAGTAACATACTGCCAACTATCTAATTATTTATTTGTTGTAGTACAATTATATAACCAACTGGTTGCATTATGCCAGTGTTATATAGGAAATGAAATTGAGTTGAACTTCTTTCTTGATATTTTAGTTTGATCCAGCCAATCTAATTTCACTACAACAAAAATTTACATTAGTTATGCTTTGCTGTGCATTAACATTTACACAGACTTACAAGCTGGGATACAATTTATTAAGCCTTGTTGGGCTATTTGGTCAAAAGCAATTGCTTCATTTCTTGGGTCTATTGTTTGTCACACTTTGCTGTACTTTAACATTTCCACAGAATTACAGGCTGAAATATATTTTTTAATTAAGCCTTGTTAAGCTATTTGATTACTGGTAACAGTCTCAATTATTTGATCTAATTGTTATTTTTTGAGATGGGGTGACTATTGCCCTAATATATGCATACCTGCATCTGGCACCATGATAGACAGAAGATCTTATTACAGAACACAGTTTGCAATGTACTATGAGCACTACCAATGCTATCTCAGTTTAAGCTTAAACACAACTTACTACCCAGGGGCACATTGAGAAAAAAGTGACCAAAGTAATGTTTTGTCATGTGAAATACCTTGCTCATTTACTTTGCAAGCATTATAGGCTCCACACACATGATACAATTGTGTGCCTGGTAGACAATTCAGTATTCTACTAATAGAAAGCTCAGCTCTTTTGAGAGGCTTATTCAAAAAAAATTTAAACCTTAGGTAGGTACAGTGCTGAGATAAAACATTGGAGCATTATGAACACATTGCATCACTATATATATATAACACTATCACAATCCACCATCAGCACTGAAGACAATGCTATAATACTTCCTAATATTTATTTCCAATTTCTTCAAAGTATCTTTTTTTCTCAGTTTCAGTTTCATCATTTTCCTTTTTTTGTTCTCTTGGTCAGAAGTATAACTGCATCCTGCTTTGAGAGACAGAGGATCATGATCAATTCGCTGATAATAGTACCCTATGTTCTGAGATTATATACTTTTGGGTTGTCCAATTATTTGTGTTGTCATGGGATGAAGAACAATATTCCCGATGAGTATTTCCTTCATGAATGTTTGATCCAGATTTTCTAACTATTCAAGTTCTGGTAGGACTATTTATGTCACCAGTTGAACTTTTCCTCTTACAAGGTGGCACTTCATTTCTTCTGTTATAATAACATGGTGGTGTCTTGATTTTTTGTTTCCCATATTTAATAGCATTCATATGTGAATTATTATCTCCTCTGCATGTTGATTTAGTTGGAGTTTTAAATCCCCATTTCTTTTCATCATATGCAGGTTTGTTGCTATCAAATGCATTTAATAGTTCAGCTGTCTGCTCAGTTGTATATCTGTTAGGGTCAATCAATATTCTTTCAATATGGCTTGGGAAGCTATGTATTAATATTCTTATTATTTATAATTCTGAGAAAGAATCTGCAATGAGTGCTCTCAATATCACTATTTTCTTTCTAAAAAATGAAATATAGGGCTCACCAGGAGAACACCTCTTGGGATACTTTACAAAACCCCTTCCTGGTAATCTTCACTCCAGTAGCACTTCATGAATGCCTGATTGAACTTGATAAAATTATGAGGATGGTTGAATAGTGAATCCTACCATGCCTGGGTTGCATCTTGAAGATAGCTACATGTTATTGCTAGCTTTGCCTCTTCATTCATGGCAATGAAGGCTAAGATATTTTTCCAGACTGTTCACACATTCAATGGGTACTTAACCAGCATTTCCTGAAAATATCCTTATTTTAAGGATCTGGTTGACAATTCCAGGCATTTGGTTATATAGTGACCATCTACCTTTACTTCCTCTATCTTTGCTTCTTTTTTTAATGTAGACATAACTATTTTTTTCAGTTGACCAATCTTGTCTATAATCATCCTCCAATCTTTTTGCTCTTTCACTGATTCAATCATCATCTCAACTCACAGGAATTTAATCTGATTAGCCAGGTCCCCTATATGCTTTTGTACTAATTCCAGGCTCTATTGACTTTCATAGATTCTATTGCCTCATGCAATTAGGTAATTTTATTATCCATTACTTCTTATATCTCTTTTATTTTCATATCCTATTCTTCTTTGTTTTATCTGACTTCATTCAGAACTTTTTTAATTTGTTTGATTTGGTCTATTTCACTAGCCATATTTAATGTTTCATTAATTTTCTGTAGCATGTCTACTTTTATTTCTTTCAACATTTTTTCTGTTATTTTTCTATTTTCTGCTTTTCTTTGTTGATTCTTTATATTATCCTTTTCTCTTTGTTGGTCTTTCTTTTTATTCTCTTCTGCTCTTTATTTATTATCATCTCTTTTTTGGTCTGTCTTTTTTCTTTTTTCTTTGCTTATTATCATCTTCTCTTTTGGTCTCTCTTATTCTATTTGTTGGTCTCTCTTTTTATTCTCTTCTTCTCTTTGTTTATTATCATCTTCTCTTTGTTGGTCTCTTTTTTTATTCTCTTTTTTAAATATTTCTAATAATTGGGATAACGTGAAAGCCTTCTCTATTTTCTGAATTCCTTCTATTAGTTGCTGATTATCTTCTTTTGGATCATGTTCTTTCATCTTTTTCGCCTTTCTTCTTTTCAGTATATATTTCTATTATAGACTTTTATTTTTCAAAAAAAACTGTATTGAATTATTTTTACACAAGAAATACAAATCTGAACTTTTAAAAAATATATATCATAAAATAAGCTTGACATCACCTCCTTCCATGCAACTATATTCCACTTTAACTAACATCACTACTATATTATTATTACCCATAATCTGCCTTTCCTTTAATCTTATTGTCTCAATACCTTGTCTTATTTCATTAATTTATTTCCCTGCTTTATTCTTCAATTCTATCCTGTTCATGTGTGTGTGATCAATTTCCATTTTTATTGTATTTTTTTATTATAAGTACATATGTGTATACACATAGGTCATGACAAAAACCATTTATCAAAACCTTTCTTAAAGATCTGATAAGATTCTGGCAGCAAAATAATGTGTAGTGACTTGCAACTTTGGGATAGATACAGATTCCAATCACTGGGCTATAAGTATACAATGCTGCATGAACACCCAAAGGTCTATTTCAATTTAGACACTATAAGCTGCCACAACCCTTGATATGAAATAAAAATGAAAAATCTTTGCAAAGCCCTGCTCCTTTGACTCTTATGGTCTTGAAAATATTATGCCTTGCTCCCTTTCTTGGAAGCTTAGACACTGGAGATTGTGGCAGGACTATGTTAACTGGACCATGATAAACAATCAAAAAAAATCTGTGTGAGGGTTGGAGCAATGCCTGAGAAAGAAACTCCATTGAGTTGCATAAAAAACATTGCATCCTCAAGCCAACAACAAAATACTTCATCCATCACCAAAATGAAAGTACTTCTAAAACATTTCAGCAGTCAAAAACTCGACCCAATCTTCAAAATTTATGCATTGATTATCTGTTCAATGTTAAATTTGAGCTCCTTAAGTAAACATTAATATTTCAAATTTTTAATTTATAATTGAATTATAACAATCTTCTCACGGCAATAAGTTTAAATTAATTTTGCATCTAAATATAGAATTTTGTTTTCAGGTGTATTTCTAAGATTCAAGTTATGTTATCACTGATGAGCAAAACCTGATCATTATCATACCCATAGTTGGCTCACCATTTATAACACTACAGGGAAATACAGGGTCATATATCTAGAATAATGGTCATGAGGACTGATACTCTCATATATATGACTTTAATATATCTATTTAAATACATGGAGGGATGGGCAGAATTCAGACTAAATCTGTAATATATTAATACTAACATATTGTGAATAATGATCTTTAAGATGTAATTAAAAGGAATATAACAAACTTTCAACCTTCCTTCTGCTACTTTATCTTATATAATTGATACACATGACCACATATTGCATACTATTATACTATTTATTTTAACATTATAATATGATTAATAATTATTTGTGATGATAATGAATCAGATTATAATGTTGAAGTAAATTTAAAACTAAAATAATATAAGAGTATGCAAAGGAATCAAGTTAGGAAACCAAGGTAAACATAAAGATTTTGATGTATGATATCTTTATTACAAAAAGTTGAACAAATTATTGATGAAATAAATAAGTATGCATGTGTGTCATGGGGAAATATGCGTTCTTAAATATATATGTGTGTGTTAGAGTCAATTTTATGCTATTTCTGATGCTCATTGAAAAGAGAAGTTTGCAGGGAACTTTCAGACTTATTCAGAACTGGAGTGGTTTTTGTGTCATACATTCTTATCTTGTAGCATTAAATTTGTTCTGTTAAAAGTATAATTAGCATTGATATATACATTTAAAGGTACATAAATGATAGTGAAAGAAATAATTTACACCCTGAATTTACTGTAAAATATTTATTTTATTAAGCTATAATTTATATATATATGTGTGTGTAATACAAATGAAATATACACTAATTAAAAACTATTGTAATAACAGTAAGAATAATAAATATAACAGTAAATTCCTTAACCCTTTTCGACTATGGTTAAATTAATAGCAGTTGAGGAGGTTACGGAAATAACTGAAAGTACTTCTGCAGATTGAAAGATTATATAATAGTTACTTACCACTATATTTATTATATATATATTCAAATTATAAAATATTTATATAAAATTAAAATATTAAAATCTCAATTTATAAAACAATTTAAAATGATGAAAAAAGTCAGAATGTTTTTGGAAAACACTATGCAGATAAAAGCATTTCAAAGAAGATAATTTAATGCATTACAGATTTCAGATGTCAAACTTCAATCTTAAATAAAATTTAATCAATCAATCATCCAATAATTGCTGCTGATAGTGAAGTCAAAGAAGTAAAAAGGATATCAGAAATGTTTGTTAGCCTGTTTTAACACTAAATCCTAACTGGACCAATAAGAAATAAAACCTTATCTTATCCTTCAGTTGATAAAATTAAGAAAAGAAGATTTCATCAGGGAAGAACATTTTTGGTATATTTCTAATGCAATGATGATAACACATATCTCAAGATGACAAATAACACTTATCAGACATGCATCAGCCTATTTCTTTCCATTTATGTGATTACAAAGAGAAGTGGATAATTTTTCAAAGTCTGACATGGTCTTAAATTGTAGCCTGTTGCTTGTTAAATAAAAGTTGTGTTCACTGTGGCAAGAATTAAGCTGCTTCAGAGCTCTAGTACATATAATCAAGACCACCCAACAAAGTAAAACAATATATAATTCACACATGGTTTTAGAAAGAATTGTAATAGAAAAGAGAATTATATTATATATTAGAAATTGCATCTCTGGTTCAACATATCTGCAATATACCTAATGATAATCATATGCACAGATCATATCAGTAAATAATATCTAAGAAACTTAATTACTTTAATTTCAAACAGCCAAGCTATAAAATATAGAAAATTCATAAACCTATAAAGAATTTATTCTTTCATATATATGTTTTTTTCCAGATGTTTTTCTTCATATGGTTTAGGACTGGTATAATGGAAGTATACCTATAAAATCAAGTTTATCCAATATATATTATGATGATATAGAAATGCATAATATTGGAGAGGTGGAAAATATTATTGTCATCCCCATTGATCATAAATATACAAACAAACAGAATGAATAAAAATATAAAAAGAAGTGAATAGAAGATGATACCTTTGTGAAATCCAGAGAACTATCTGTATGCCCAAACACAAACATAAATCCTACAACTAAATAACTAATTGTTGCTCTCTAGAGCTAGACAAAATCATAAAACTCTATGGATTGTAATTGTGAACAAGAGAAAGATAAATATCACAACTTAGTCCACTTTACTATAAATAATTTTACTGGTATAATCCAAAAATCCCTAATGACTAAACTAATGAAATTGTCACACATACTTCCAATTCTTAGAGTAGATAGCTGGATGAATATTAAAACTATTATTTTTTAAACATTTATTTAATAAACTGATTAATAATTAAGAAAAATATTAATGGCATAATATGATAAATCAAATTTATACATTTTTATCAAAATATAATTACATGTAGCAATAATGATTAACCAGTTGACTTTCATCAAATCATTTTCTTTTCAATAATTAAAGTTGGAAAACAACTTTTAACAATGGTAGATAAGAAAATTTTAAATCACCTCAAACTCATTTAATACTTTTGGAGGGAAAATCAAGTCAATGAAAAAACATTTGCAAAACAAAAATTACAACTAAAAATAATATTAAAGTAACTGGTTGCAATTTAAAAAATATTAATAAAATTATTAATTATTACCAATTTTTACTTAATTTAAAATGTTTTATGCATTCATATCTAAACTTTAAATATAATGTGTACCTCAAAGTAACTTTTTACATACATTTATTTTTCTTTGGACTTCTTCTTGGGCAATTGTAATTTTTATATTTTTCCAGGTTATTTTTCTTCTTTTTTAAGTTTCTTCATTAACACCTATTTTCTGACTAATGTATACAGTCAAATTGCTTTATTTTTGCAATAGAATATTAGTGTGTTTCTTCACAGAATAAATTTATCCATTTTTTAAAATTCTAATAATGATCCAGGGCAAGCTAAAACATAGAAAGGAACACCCATTATTTTGGTTGGAGACAAGGCTTATTTCAGATTACTTCAGTGGTATTCTTTTTTACAAGCTTTTTTCTAAAACTTAGAATATAATTTTCTTAAAATTCATTTCAAAAACTTTTTTAAACTGGTAATGAGCTCTCCATAGCTGAATTTTTGCTTGTTTTCTTCCATTATGTGAATCAGAAATAACTGCTGCTACTGACTTTTTCAATAGCTTAAACTGTATTGACTTTTTATAGATCTTAGGTCTACTGATTTGCCCATTCCTTTATCTTATTTTATTGGAACAATCCTGTATCCATCCAATCACAATCTTGTCTTTCACCTGATAATTTAACTCTGACAAATTGAATTTACTTTTACAAAAGGTTCTTTTCCTTTTTTAAAATTAAAATTGAAAACCAAGTCAAAGAAAATAAATTCCAATCATAAGAAAAACTCATCTATAGTTGTTTTCTCTTATGCCAAAATTAAAAATAATCCCTTAATTTTCATTGATGTGGTAAACATTTGCTTTTGTTTGGAGAGAGATAAAGAGTAAAGAAAAAACCTTTAATTAATTAAAACAACATTCAACAAATATGTTAAATCTTATTGTTTTTTCTTTTCTTTTAAAAAAACTTTTCTTATTATTTTTTTAAAAATTAGAATTAAGACTTATAAATGCTTAGTCAAGAAAAAAATTCTTAGAATTTTTTAACAAAAAGAAATAAAACTACTAACTAATTAAAATTACTGAAGAGAGAAAATAAAAGAAATTATTTATTTGATTTTATATTTTCTATGTCTTTATAACTCTTAAAGAAAATAAAAGAAATTATTTATTTGATTTTATATTTTCTATGTCTTTATAACTCTTAAACAATTATAATATTTAAAAAAATATTTTGGAACTATCATATCAAAATTTAAGAAATAAAAAATAAATAAATTAATGTTTGATATTATAAAAACATATGGAAAGCTTAAATATTATTTTTTTATTCTAACTTTACAATATTTACAAGCTTGTAATATTTGACATAGCCAGAATTGGGCACTGTCTATAAAATTACTATATATATATAATTAAATTATGAGTTTATGTCTAACTTGCCAGAAATGTTATTGGTCCCACGTGCATGCATAGTGAGAGATAGTGGTCTGATTGTGAGGAGAAATGAATGTGATATAGTCGAATTGAAATAAGGGCATTGATAAAAACTAAAAATCTTGAAAATATAATGTATTTTTTTCTCTTTATTAGGACATTTTGAAAGGGCATTCTTGCTTCTTATGAGGATAGATCAAGATTTTATATGCAAAAATAAAATGTAATGATTTCATTTGCAGTGTGTGTACATATGTATATAAGCATGATCAGTGTTATACTGATTTCTTTTTTATTTTCATTAATAAATGTTGTTGATTTGTTAATCCCACTTATTCTCATTCCCATATATGTCTGTTTTTCTTCCATTATTAATTAATTAAGAATAGTTATCATCGTTTTCAAAATCTGTGCTTTACCTTGATTAGAATCCAAAAGCAGTACTTGAGAAGAAAAGTTTGAAATATATATGCAGAATAGTATCTTATTCTGAAAGTTAATACTAAATTTTATGAGAATTAGAAGATATGTCTTGAAATGTGAACTAGCACATTTTGTGAAATATTTTTAACTACTACATAGTATTCATTTTGACCATTAACAATAGCTTGAGATTTAGTTATCATATATTGCCCATACTTGCAAGCTACCTTATTGCCTAATTAACATACTGTTATATTTGTCTGCCTAATGTGAGGTTAATGTAAGTGCCATTGTAAGTGTTATTAGATGCCATTTATTTACATTTGCTAATTTCTGCCTTCATATCCTAATATCTTTCTGTCACATTGTTTTGTTCACAGTTTTTAAAAAAGTTCAATCAACAAAGATTTTGGTCAATTTTCTTTTTTCAATGGCTGCTTTGTCTTTCTTTTACATTGTCCAGTCAGAAAAAAAACTATTGTTCTCTTTATATATTTTATTTTATTTTTATTTTATTTTCAAAGTTAAATATGATTTTTTTAGAATATTTTTCATTCGTAATTTTATATCAAATCAAATCCAATTTATTGAATTCTAATATAGAATAATGGATTAATATTAAAATCAAATGTTGGTCATTGGCAAAAATTACCATTACGGCTAACAACAGAAAATGTCAACCTGTCAGAGAGTTAGGTAGAATGGATTAAATTATTTTTATATAGTTAACGAGCAGTGATATCGCATCAGGTCACTAAGAGCATTCATCTCACAGTTCTGCATGCAGTTTCAGGTAAGCAGTGAAACAAGTAATGCTGTTCACTGTTTGACTGGCATGAGGTACTACATCCAACTCCCTAATAGTGCTTTCAATAAGTGAATACTGTAGGTAGTGAAAATAAGAACTTCCTGGAGAACATCTTTATTATTAGTGCTTTTTATTGTAACGGTCAGAAAACATGTGACTCGTAAACATAGTGCAGAATTCGACCACCATACAGAACAGCAGCACCATCGAGTAGCGAAGCCACCCGTGGTACTGAGTTCGAACATAGTTTATCGGTTCCACAATACAATCCACGAAACAACGCATCTGATGCGACATTAGTAAATATTTCCTTAGGCACGGTGGTCAGGGATATGCAAGAGACTCATGATTTTATTCTCAAGTTAGCCAATAATCAAACTAATATTAATTAAACATTCATATTTACATAATCGAGGAAATAGTATATAGAATGGGTATCGAATGAATGAAACGTAACTGCAGACGTATAGTTTAAAATTATTTATTAATACATTTTAATAAAACAATCATTTGCTAATAATATTTGTGGATTTAAAGCTTCAGTAGCGGGATTTGCAACATGATTATATTTTAAAGAATACATTTATTTATTTAGACATTATTTTATATTGATGATTTCAGTAGCGGTATTTCCGATACTGTAATGTTTACAAAAGGAATACATTTATTTGAAGGCGTAATCTAGCTACCTAAAATTCTCGAGTGAGTATTTCTAATGCATGCCTGGAGGGATTTATACCTTTGCAATGCAAGAGTCTAAAGTAAGATTTAAGAGTAGTGGCGGACATATATTTATTTAATTAAAATATTTATCTTATGACTAAGGACAAACATTTATTTGAGAGTGAATTATGAAGATAATGCAGAGACGGAGTGATATATAGAATAATAAAATTAAGTAAAGGAACACGTGGTACGCTTTAGAAAGGTGATATGGAGTGGCAGTATATTGAAACTGCAATGCCGCGAATGGGTTTATAAGAGTATCGGGCTGGTCTCTGCCATCGGCCCGACAAAGTAAGGTGTCACATAAGCATAACCAGGGACAAGCGGTCCATGTCGCAGTTTTGCCGGCTGGCTGCATGACATTGTCAAGTCCTACGGGAGCACCCATTATGCCCGCTTGTGTAGGACGACTGGGGTTAATTTCAATCCTGATGAATCCGGAAATTTCATGGCAGAATGGGTCATTGCGTCTCTAAAATGTAGCGCATGTATACTGTATAAACGATTATGATGAGATTTAAAATAGATTTCTAACTAGGTCCTACATTATCAACATTTACTAAAGAACGTTGGCGACTCTCAAAGAAATGTAATTTTCTGGAATTATTCATGATGATTTAGTAAATACAAAACATATATATAAATTGGGAATTATTATAACTAATACGTCAGCCATTTGCGAAGTAGTAGACCCCTGCATTACAATAAATGAAGCATTGAATGCGTGTTGATTTATATGAAAGTTAAGTTACTAAGGAAAGTAAATATTAATGAAAATTTGACACGCATTCTTTGTTTCAAGCGATCATAGATTTACTTTGAAAATTGAGACAATTATGAGCATGCAATAATTAAATAATAACTATAGATAAACATGTTGATTATAGAAATACGCACCCCAGACAAAGTGAGGTAAGCTAGATTATTAGAGAAATTTACATATTAAATTAATTATTCAATTTAGTTATACAAATGGTAGTTTTTACATTTTATAATTTAGATAAGTAGTATGAAGAAGAGCTATAGCATATTATTAGAGTACTCTAGAGTTTGAATACAGACAGGTACCTGTTTTATAAGAAATTTTCTGATTCCATTAGTTTAGCAGAAAAAAAGTTCACGAGTGGCAATTCTTTCTTGTATTTAGATATTCATTTAATTTCATGACAGCAGCAGCTTTCTCATTCATTTCAGGCAGCAGATCTTCATTGTGAATTTATGACGGGCAATAGAAAGTTCAGCATCCGATAGGCCACCTCCCAATGGAGAATAATCTAGGTGCTTTACTCGGTCATACCTTGGCAGGAACAAATTATTTTATATTTTTGGAGACTCTCAGTGATCGAGAGCAAAGCTAAAGTTTAAGTGAATGTCTCCAGCAAGTCTAAGATGGCCTCTTTTCTTATCTTGATTTTTCACATTTTTGTGAAGATATTTTTAGGTTCTATTTAATCTGCCCTGAGGATAATCAATGCATTTAGTTGGTTTTTTTAATTAAAGAAAGCTGCCGTTCTATTGTTTACATTTTACATTTCCTAATTACATTTTGGGGAATTTTTCTTTAATTAATCTATTATCTATCACTGACCGATGCTTTTAAATTTCAAAAACAAAAAGGGAACATAAGATTATTTTAACTTTTAATTAAATATTACATCAGATATTTTTAGAATTATTATTAAATGAAATTTAAACAAAGCAATAAATACGAACTTTATAATCCAAAATAAATGATTAAAATTATACAAAATTATATAACTAAAAGAAATCTAAATTATATTATTTTATCCCTATTTATTGCGTTTAATTTGAGATCGAAATGTGTGCGTGTTTATGCTGAATTCTACATATATTTATACATTTTTAATATTGTTACACACACAACTCGATATCAAAAGTTTAAATTTGGGCGGGATAGACCGGTCAGTGAGAGACGACAGAAAAAGGTGAAACTTAAGATTCGAATACGAATCTTACTGTTTCATTATATATAACTCAAGTAGTATTTGTTTGAAATGTTATGGTTAACAATAGTTCTATAATTAATATTATTTTATAATTACTGTTTGCACTTTGTGTTGTGTGTTTGATACATGCTTAATTATATATATATTTAATAGGATGAGAAGAATCAAATTATGAAGACAAATGTTTGGCTAACAACAGTGAGTATTATACATGTGCCTGTTTTATAGCTATTACTTATGAAAAATGATTTGCTTACATTGTAACAAATTTCAATATTTGGAATACAAATAAAAAAGTAATTTTATATTATTAAAATAAAATTATTTACTTTAATATTTATTTATTATTAAAATTCTTATTTAAATTAGTTGTTTATTTAAACAATTGCTTTGTTATTTAAATACGACAATTATCCATATATATATATTTTTAATGTGACTTTTTTTAAATCATTGTTTATGATTTCCTTTATTTTATTTTATGCACTCAAATTTTTTAACATTTCTTTTTGTTTTGCTCCAAGCTATGTTTGCCTAGTTTATTCCAAATTTTCTTAAATATGACCGTTTAACCTTATCGCTTCTTGATGATTTTTACTTTTTCTCTAATCATGTAAGGTATTTGTTTTAAAGAATCCATCATATTTTAAGACCTGCAAACTTTAAAATAAATCTCAAAATAAATGTGAAAAGCTAAAAAGTTATAAAGCTGGATGCTTATTATTGATCCATTATTCTATAAAGGTTAACTTTAGCTAAATATTGAATATTGTACACAGTATTAAAAATTTAAGGTGTTGCTTTTATGAAAAATTGGCTCCAACTTCTACTAAAAATTTTACAAAAGTATTTTATCTCAGTCTGTCTACTCTTATGTTTTTCGACAAGCATTTGTTATTGACGAAATATGAATCATCTATAACAAGAGAAAAAGTCACGTGATCATTGACTACAAGTTTTTATTTATTGTACATTTATCTAAAAGTCAAGAAACTGTTATGGGGAAATTATAACATACATCCTGTTTATAAATGTAAGTGTTATAGATGGATAACTCTTTTGAATTTTTAGCTATTTACAATAAATGTCCCTATGTTCTATATTTATTCTATCTTCTAAAGTAATTATTTTTATATGCTACCTATATGTGTATAGAGTGTATAAATATTTGAATCATTAAACTTTGATGTTAATATAAAACTTTATAATTTATTATTATGCCAATAAGCATTACTCATTTTCAAAATTTATCGAATACTTCAAAATTTTGAATTAATTATTTATTCAAAATATTGTTTATTAAATTTTTTTTCTAGCTACTTAAATATCAATTAAGTTTTGTTGGTAGACGAAATATCATATGAACTTAATCAATTTTTTTTCTAACTACATTTAATAAACCATTAAACATCATATGATCACTATCTCATACTAGCACATAATTGTTATTAAACAATTCAAAACAAAGATGTGATGTGATGTATTATGGCTTCTCCTTAAACGAAGTCAAGAATATCTCAGCAATTATGCCCAGATAAACCTGTTAGCCAATTTCTTTTACATTCCCCACTCTAAATTTACCCATAATCTGCTCTATCCCATTTCCACAACATAATTTTTGTCAACTCTATAACCTTTATATCTAAATCCCCCTTATCTTTTCCCAAACCCAGCATAAAAACCAATAATTCACTTTCTGTATAATCACTCTTTTCATATTTATTTTTCCACAACTTCATTATATGTACCCTTTCTGTTTTCAAACATTTACATTCAATTAACAAATGCCTAATATTTTCAATTCCTTCCTTACATAATTTACAAAATAAATCACCCATATTTTTCCATTTACATGTATATTCTTTTGTAGCTAAAGATCCCGTTCGAGCCTTAAACAATAAACTACTTTCCTTACTATTATCATATATTAACTCACACCTAATACTCTCCATACAGTAGTGCCATCTTGTGCCAACAAGAGCAATCGATGGATGCCAGAAGGCTTGTGCATAAAATCCCTATCTAGTGCCTACTCATCCAATATCCCCAGACTAGTTTCTTTACATTTAATAAACTTACTTTAAATCTTACAATTTCTGCTTTAAAATGTTTGCAAGTAGATTATAACAATAATATTTTATGAAAAGTAGCAGCTCTTGTAAAAATCCCTTAGAAAATCACAAACATTAAAAGATAAAGTTTTATTACCTTTACATTTTGAGATAATGTGATATATCAGAAGATTACCCATTGAAGTAGTAATAACGCATCTGTCTGCATTCTCCAACCTAAATCTAGATCAAATAAAACTTGGAAGAAATTTTTTCAGTTTCAGTCAGGCTTATAAATTTGTTTCAAATAGTCATTCCATCTAATAGTTAATTTGGTCAGCAAGTGAATATCTACTCATTCTTAGATAAAGAACAAAGGGTGAATGGAAAACTATTCAAATTTTCACCACTTGGCAATTGAAAATTTTTGTAAATAATAATTTCTCATTCACTGCTTTTTAGTTTGGATTTCTGAAGATATCTTTTCCCTGAAATGGCCTATTTAATTCTTATTTTCACTTTTATTATATAAACATATCCACATGTTATGTCCATGATCTAGGGATTTAAATCTGGATGAAATTTGAAAGTTTTATTTCAGATATCCAAAATTTTTTGAAACAAGTTCACAAGTATCCAATTCAACTAATCAGGGAACTATTTGGCTGGTGAATTGGTAGCTGGTTATTTTTATCTAAAGAGTGAAACAACAAAGAAGACATGAAAATCTTCATAACCAGCAGTTGACTAACAATCTGAATTCTGTGCTAATATTTGCTGTTCCTTTTATAGTAAAGATATTTACCTGTAATAGATTATTGAAGACAATTCTAGATTTTAATTATACTATATTTTGCCAGATAATTCATAAGTTATTTTATATTATCTAACAATTACAGGTTAACACATAACCAAATTGATTAAATAGTTTTTACTTAATATAAAAATCCTAAATTTTAAAATGTACAAATAAATATTCTGAATTACATAGACTATTCCAAATCAAATACTGATGTGCATGATATTTTCATTGTTCCTATAGTTTCATTATTCATTTGATAAAAATAACAAAATAATCCCATAGATGTTGTATGATAATAAATAATATTGCTTACAAAAGATTGGCAAAACTTTTTATTTTATTTTTAATTTATAAAATTCATTAAAGTTTATGTTGAATTACAAACACTGAGATAAAAACGTTTGAAGTAAAATGTTGACCACAAAACCACTTTATGTCTTATAATTCTATTTTACAAGAATCTACTTATATGTATTTAGAGTACTATTAATTGGAATTTTCAACCTTATTTTTGCTTTTATAATTACAGAGGAACTTCTATCTTTTATTTTTCAAAGAACTAAAAAAATGAACAGTAAATACCTGAAAATGATGGAAATGGAAAGGTTTTTTATTGATAGATACAAAAAAACAATAGTTTCCAAATGATGTATAGATCTTTCTATGTATTTGCTTTCTCTTTTTTCTAGTCCATGATCAGAATTTGTTTGTAATTTAATATTTATGAAGAGAAAATTATATTCTATTAATAACACATTTTGTCATATATATTTTTATTACTTATTTCATACATTTACATCACATGTTAATATTTATAATTCAATTTTTTTAGTTATAGTAATTGGAAATTTTTTTATTATGAATAAGTGTTATTATTTCTTGATCATAATAACATATAGCACCACCTGTTTTTAATGCAGAGAACTTAATGTAATATCTGTTCAAACTCTTATATTGAGAAAGTGACAAATCTGTGGGTAATACCTCTTTTCTATGGGAGTTACTGCCAAAGACTTTATCCCTTCAGTTATGAAATCTTTAATTTCTTCATTTTAGAATCCACTTATAAATCTTTGCTGCTCTTTTTTATATTTTCCCTTCAATTGTACTTTTAAAAAAAATATTCACCATCAAATCTTTATGCTTTAGACAAATTTTATTAAAAGCATAATATTTAAAACCCAAAGCTTATCTCAAAAATTAAATATCAATTTTACAAATAAAAAAAAAAAAAGAATAATAAACAAAAATAAAGTAATCAAAATAATGAATTCAGTATAAAAAATATTTTAAAAAATGCTTATTTATAATAAAATATTTATGATTTACATAAATTTTATTAAAATTAAACATCATAATCATGAAATTAATATTAAAAACCAAACTAGAAAGATAATAGTAAAATTATTGATCCAAACATTTTTGTTGACATATAAATTTTCAATTGACTAATTTTCTACTCAAAATCAAATATATTCAAACAAAATTTAAATGTAATTATGATATTCATATTAAGAAATAAATGTTTAATAATTTTACAAAAAAAAAAAAAAAAAAAATAAACAAGTAACATAAACTTATTTTTTGTTATTACAACATGTGGGAAAAATAAAAAACTTGTTTTTTTCTTCAGTAAAGATTTTGTATAAAATATTAGTGAGTATCTAGACACTATAGGTAGAATTAAAATCTAATAATATAATTGGTTTCTATTTATAAAAATTGTTCAAAACTCAAATTCTGATTGAAAGTTTTTTAATGTCAAGTGATGTAAATGGATTTTTGCATTAAAATGGTTTTAGCCCGATTGCAGTGCCAAATGTTTATTCTCATATAAACCATCAAAAGATTAGAAGTTAAGTATGCTTTTTTAAAAATAATAAAGTATCAAGTTCACAATTATAATTTTAAAAATGTAATCTTTTTTATTACCAATAATTTTATCAAAAAGGTATTGAGCCACCCTTTCTACCAGATCTAAATAACATATGGGGGATGTATATCTATGTGTGCATATGTCATGGTAATCTACACACATCTATTCAGTTATTTTTCATCTTACCTGCTATACCTAACTATGCAAGCATACATTACATAATTTAATTTACAATATCAGTTTGAATACTTCTGAAAATGTTAAAATAGATTGTCATAGAATATTCAGTTGAATCTTTTTACAATTTTGTTTCAAAAGTAGTTTTCCTATATCTATACTTATTGACTTTTTTTTCTTTTATCATCGATGTTCATTTTTATTCTATGCATTTTCATTTAGTCTTAGGAATAGAACTGTGCATTTAAACTCCACTATCATTATAATGGAGATTTTTTTTTTTACTTTTGCTGTAGATTTTGAATTGATTTGAAATAAACTTTATAGAAAGCAAAATTAAAATAAATATTAAGAATGTGAAATTTGAAAACCTATGCTATTTATCAACAATGACATCTTATTTTTCAATAACATAATACAAGTAAAATGTCATTATTCAAAAACTTACATTTTTTTAACAAAATTGCAAAGTAGTATTTAGTCTCTTACAATAAATAAACTTGTTTGACATACATTTATAAATAAAAGGAAAAAACTTTCTGTAAATATTTATAAATTAATAAGTCTAATCGTTTGCTTTATTAATCCTAACAAGGTTTGGGTTTACAGTGAGGCAATAAAAAATCTGTTCTTGAAAATAGAAAAATGCACTAATCTACAAGAATCATGGAATCAGGTGGGTCACATTAATCGTATTTTATTTGTGTTACATTATTCAGTATGATTTTGCATAATGGATATAAAGAATTTTCTACTTTGTGTTTGTCAGTGATTTGGAACATTGTAAATTATTCATAAATATTACTTTGAAGTAAACAAAAATCTAAGCAGCTGGATTTTTTCTATAAAAATCAAAACAAAATAAAAAAAATCAAATAATTCCTGTCATATAGAGTCCATGGATTATTTAATATTTGCCTATAAATAATCATAGAATGGAGAGAGGAGGAAAACATTTGTTACATAATGCATAAAACAAATAACACATAGTTGTGATCTTACTTAAAAAACAAATTTACATATGACTAAAAATAATCTCTGTAAACTTGAAATTCTTGATCAGATTATACCTAAATTCTCTCACACAAATGTAATCAAGTTGAAATTGTTTTATTTTGCTAAGCAGTTATTTAAGCTGGTTTAATCTATAGATATCATGAATTTCTCAAGACATTAAATATTTATATCCCCTAAATGTGTCAATGAGATTGTGGTATGCATAACTACATTTCAATCCTTAATTATATGTTTGCAATTTTTGATATGCGTATGTGTGATAAATTCAACTTCTATTGACCATCAATTTAGAATTAGCCCATTGTCCAAATGTGAATAAAAAAATTTTTAAAGAAAAGATTTTAACATAATTTATATATATATATATTGGGGGGGGGGGTAAAGTAGTTTTCCTAAACTAAACAGCATGTTTGTTTAAGCAAATGCATATAAAATCCAATAACCATTCACTAAACGTAACTAGTATATTCTGTATATACACATAGTAAGGTAATTTGTTTTTAAATATGTATATTATTTTTTCCAATATTATTTAAAATAAACTATTTATTTTATTTTAAATATCATTACAATCTTTTAAAAATAATTTAAAAACAAAGCTTCATTAAATATTCATAATTTCAACTTCATGCGAAACTAAACTTTTCACCTCTAAGATTCCAAACATACTTTTTAAAAAATATAGAATGATTATTCAAAAGAAAAAAATCAAAATTATTTATTTAAAAAATAAAAGAGTATATTTCTTTTTAAATGTAATATATTTTAATAAAAATATATTTAATAATCATTCCATCTGTACTGGTTTTTCAATTTCCCAAGCATCTACTATTCGTTCATCTTCATATAATGCAATTCAAAAATATTTTCTCAGCTTCTAATCCCTATATATACATTTAAACTTATAATCGGAAACATCACGTTTGAAAAGTTTTTTTTTTTTTTATTGGATGTTTTTGTAACATTAACATAATTTTATTGGGATAATGTTAAACAGCTTTGTGTAAAGAATAAATTAATAATTGAAACATGCGGAATATGTTAAAGTAAATTTTGTTAAATGAATTAAGTATTCTTTTTATTTAAACACTTTTTTTTTTATCCGCTAATGTATTTTTAATTTTATAATTATTTTATAAAAATAAAATAGTGAAGGATTTCCCCCCTATTATTTTATTTCTGATAAAAGATTCTTGAATAAGTAAACCTCTTGAAACCTTTGATTTATCCTGCCATCTACTGACATAATATTGCACTATTGTATAGACTGAATTTTCAACTCCATTAAAGAATTTTTTTGATTTTCTGTGCATGCTTTTTAAAGAAAATTTTAAATCCATTTTATCAAATTATTTTTAAGAAATAATAAAAGAAAGAAAAGTAAAAGCAGAAATATTTAATAATAAATGTTAAATTTTATATATCGTTTAGAGTTTATCAAATTTAACTTGCAATTACTGTACTATAAAATTTGAATAAGCAGTGGTCTATCTCCATATGAATTATGGAAATAATATAAAAATCCAAAAAGTATTTATTAATTAAAGAAGAAACTTATAAAATAATATATAAATAAATATGAAGATCTGTAATTTAAAATTTATATGTAAATAATTATTGTAAAAATGTATATAATTTTTGTTTTTTGTTAATAAAGATTTTACTTTAAATAAATAAATAATGTTATATATATTTTTTGAATTTGGAATAAATAATTAAGGTGGTCATGTTAAATTTGTGATGAAATTCATCTTTCACATAGCCAGATGTTAAATTATAATTTTATATATATAAACAAAAATGTTAGTCCCAGCTAAAACTTTTTCATTTAAAAATAAATGCTTGGCTAAAAAATACCCGTATACGACTAAGAATTTTATTGATTCTGCAAAAATGAAAACCTGCCGTTTTCAGGTCTTTTATTCTCAATACTTAAAAAGAAAGTAATAGAATTGTGAGATGTTTTGAAAAAAATTTCTTTTCTGAAATATTCTTTAAAATAAAATAATAACACTAAAGAAAAACATTAATTCTATTGACAATGTATCTAATAATATTAATGTTCAGTTTAGAACAATAATATTGAATGACAAACCAAAGAACAAGTTCCTGGATTGAAGTTCACTTCATTTCCAAAGTTCAACATCACATGACTTCTAGAGCAATTAACCATTCAATAGTTAATTTATTTTATCTTAAAAACTATAAAGAGAGTTTTTTTTTTTTATAAACTCTTCCACTATTAAAAATATTAGTGCACTGGACCATTTATAATAGCCACAACCAATAGTATGTTTAGCCTTTAAGGGGCCTAAGGTCCTATAAATTTTTAGGGTTCCTCTTGTACTTGTATAAATATATTTAATTTTTATTTAAAATTATAACAATTACAAAACTAATTAATCCAAAAATAAAAATGTATAAATATAATTTTAAATATAATAAAACATTATTTATATGAACATAATAAAACCATTTGACATAATCAAATTCAGTCAAATACTTTTGTCACTAGCATAAAATGTTTATACTAAATAGATGCATATAATACATTTTCTTTCCGATAATACTTTTCAACTTTTGAATACAGGAAATCATTTTCTATAAACATTATTGATAAATTTTGCAATATTTTGCTCAAAACTATTTCTTATTAATTTTTTGTGATTAAGAACAGAAAAAGATTATTCACCCTATACATTACAAATTGGTAATGTTAAAAAAACTTTTTAAAATAGTTTCAATATTAGAAAAGATTGATTGTAAATCATCAATTATTATTTCGTGCATTTTAGAAGAACAGATGTTATTTTCTTTGATATATTTTTAAAAATGATAAACTTCATAGATGTCATTCATCAAAATCATTTTTATATTGATTTGGTAAATTTAAAATATATTTATTTATTTCATTATTAATTGTTATGATTGAAAAATAATAGAAAATTATTTACTTCTATTTTATAAATAGGAATTCTAGTAGAAATTTTTGTTCTAAATTTATCACAAATTACATTATGGGTTTCTACCACAAACAATTCTTGCCCTACCAAAAGTATATCGTTTATATTTAATTCATCAAAATATATATTTTTAGTTTCTTTATTTCCTTTTTGTTCTATACTTTCAAAATTATTTGTCATCTTTTTTGCAATAAATTTGCTTGAATTTTTTAATGAATAAATTATGTGGTTTACTCTTTCTAACAATACAATCTCATATTCATCTAAGTAATCAGATCCTTTTTTGCTTCTAATTTAATAATCTCTTTCATTTACATTTTCACTAATTTGAATAACAAGGATTTTACTGTTTTTATAATCATATCACAAAGCAGAAAAAGCATCAGTCTTGTTAACTATCTAGTATCACTATCTTTTTATGTTTAGATTTTGAATTATTAAAAATCTTTTCATCGTTATATACATGAAGAGAAAAAATATATAAATATTTTGAAGAAAATCAAAATAATACACAGCTGTTGAAAAAGCCTCTGTAACGCAATTTCCAATTAAATTAAATGTATGACTGAAACACAGAGTAAAAATGCAGATTCATTTAAAAATTCTGATTCTCGATATTATACTTATCAGCCACATCATCTGCATTGTCATAAATTTGACTATGATACTGTTTTGTATCTAAAAATAAGTCATTTAATGTTTTTAAAATTATTTCCTTCAAATATTTGAAGTCATGATTTTTATTTTATAAAATACCAAAAATTGTTGATTGACATTTGCATTGTTAACATATCTTAATATAAATGTCAATATTTCACATCTGGTGTTGAATCAACATAATTAAAGAATAATATAAAGCTTTCAATTGAACTTTAAAAATTAATTTGTCTTTTACTTTGATACCCATTAAATTAATAAATTCATCATATGTCTTGAAGGACATATAATTGACTCTACCACATCTGATCATGTTGTCATATCTCTCTAAGTGATTATTAAGAAATTCATCAAACTGAGATAAATATTGTATATATATTACAAAATTATTTATTCTGTGTGCATCATCATTTTCTCTACATCCCCCAAATTCTAAACCCAAACTAGTTAATAATTTTCTTGCCACAATTCTTTTTAAAACTTCTTGCCAATATTTTTGTTCAGTATTAATTTGATGGATTAATTAGGAATCGACATGTCCAATTACTGATAACCTTTTTTTCATTATTAACATGGATGAAAAATATTCTTTAGAATATTCATGATCTTTTAATGGAGAATTAAAATATTCCAGTCGCTGTATCCAGATATAAATTTAATATTAGAATGTATATAAAATTTCAAAGTGTGAATGTAAGTGCATTTATTAGTTTCAGAAAAAATTAATCATTTATAAAATTCTTTGATGTTATTAAGCTTTTAAATAATAAAAATAAATATTTGGAATATTTTTATAGCAGATCTTATTTCTACTTTTGTATTCAACTTTTTAAAATGTTATATCTGTGATATTGCATGATTGATTGAATAAATAATAATTTACCTTTTTTTTTTGTTATATCTAATGGACCATAAAATGATATCTTTTGGAAAATCCGTCTTTAATCATTAGTTGTTGATACTGATTTTTGTTGCTTTCTATTTTTTTTCATATTCTTTTTTCTTTATAAATTCTTGTTCTTTCTATTAGGTATTCTCTTGTTTTAAAGTTTTTCTGCTACCATACTTATATTTTCTATTTTCTTATTATCTGTTGTTAAGCTTTCAAAAAAAAATTTTAAATAAATAATATTTGTTCCCTTTCATTTTGCTTCTTCATGTTTAGAATTAGATTTGTATGTTCAATTCATTGCTAAAATATTAAAAATTACTTTAAAAAGAAATTTTATCTGTAAATTTGTAATGCCATATAAAATATTAAAAGTAAAAAAAAAAATCAGTATATATTTACAATAGGCCAGTTTTGTAAATTTTTGATTTTTTTTATATGTTGAACAATTTACCAAAATTAAAACCTAAATTAAAAAAATTCAAATTGCCCATAAATAGTGATATATCTATTATTGGTATAATTTTATCTCACTTTAGCAGAAGTGAAATCATGAAAAAATCTACAGTTTAATTGATAATCGAACTTTCTGCCGTCACAACTTATTAGTTATTAATTACACTAGATATTATCTATTTAATGAATCATATTTCGGTAGCATAATTTTCACTACATCATTCTCTCACTAATGATGTATGATCTCCAAGATACCCATTTCATGCTGAATCAGCACTCATCAGTTGTCCCAGACCACATTCTCTAGCACAGTTTAATTGATAAGTGTCAAACTTTGTGCCCTCACAACTTTGACACAAACCACTAGATGGGAAGAATATTAATAACATTAATTACAGTAGAGATTATCCATTTAATATTCTTTAGTTCAATTAGTGACTAATGAGAAAGAAACTGTGTTTGTTTTATGATTAACACTCACCATGATACAAAAAAAAAGTAAGATAATTTGGAAAATAATGAATTAAACGTTATTATATTTATTAAAATAAAAAAAATTATTAAGTTTCTTATGAAGATAAATCTTTAACTGATAATAAATCAGTGGATAAAAATAGTAATTTAATTTATGACAAAGTAAACCTAAACCAGTCTAATGACTTAATTATGAAAATATTCAAAATTTAAAGATAAATATGCAACTTTTTCTTTTTTTAAAAAAAGTAATAATGATAAAGATTTTAAAATGATTAAATTAAATCAACAAAATATTGGTGATATTTTTAATTTAGACAATGAAGAACAAAATCAAATGTCAAATTTAAATCAATTTAATTTAAAGGAAATAATAACTACAGAAAATTATAAAAATATAGCTCATACATTTAATTTAACAAAACCAATGTTAGTCCTAAAACCTTTACAAAAATTTAAAAATGACAAAACTCTGATTTTAGTTATAACAGATTCTTCATATTAATGAAAATTCCCATAGATGAGTTCTATAGTTTACTAATTCAAAAAATTCTGTGGAATATGTTATGCAAAATTTTAGACCATCCAAATAATCGAAACTTAATTCTAGATTTTTATAATACAGCACAGAAAAATATTTTTCAAGAACACATTCAGTTTCTAAATGACAAAATAATTTATTAAGTGGATGCTAATAGAAATACTTCTGTAGAAGGTCAAATTAAAGACTGTCATATAAACTATACAGAACAAGATTTTCAATCCTTTTTAATAATGGCAAAATCTCCCAATTTAGATATATATTGGAAAAGAAAGCAACTGTGCATGTTTTAACAAGTAAAGCTGTATTCAACATCATATTAAAAAAAAGTACAGCTATTTTATATACATACATTACATTCTATTGACTTATCTCCTCTCATCGCCTTTAAAGGAATACCATCTCAGCATTTTTTTGCAAAGTCAGGGATCATATCATTAAGTACTGTCCTCATCACTTCTTTTAACTAATATGATCTAAAAAATATCAGAAGCCACCAATCATTCATTGCCATCTTTTATTAATTCTGTGCAACAAATATAGTCTGTAGCATCTGTAACTATTGGTGAATCTCCAGTAATTCAAAAAGATTTAGCTAAGCAACCACTTATGGATGCAAAATTTTCTACTAAATCAGTTCTACCACCTAATAACTTATCCAATAAGGAAAATTGTGGCAAGAGGATACATCAACTGATATAGTAATGGATGATGCTCCAGGTAACAATCATATCACATATTCTCTTCTGATGATGGAGAGGGTGAATTCAAATTGTCAAAACAAAAGAGAAATGTGCATCAAAGTGGAATAAAAACATTAATACTACTATTATCAGCAAGAAAAACTGTTCTGCTCCCAATTTCTCATCACAAAATACTGCATCACTAATTTCTAAACATTGGATTAGAATTCATTCTAATTCACCTTGCTCTTTTAATACTGAACAACATATTTTCTTAGCAGAAGGGATAAACATATGCAAGATTTTAGCAGTAAGAAAACCTCTATAAATATATCACAAGAGAAAATTGATTTCCTCACCATGAATGAATATAGCAAAAAGTAATTAAATCTCTAATTCAATTGGAACTTTAATAATAAACTTTTATAATTTACTATAGTCTAATAAAACTATGCAAAGGAACCATAAGAATATCATTGAGCTCTGTTCTTTCAATCAACTATTTATGAAATACATCAGCATCCTCTATCTTTTGAAGCCAAGCTACAAACAGTTCATGTAAGTCTAGAAATTTTACAATGGTATTTCTTAATTATATATACATATAAAAAACAAAAAAACACAAGTTAAAAAACTTAATGCTTGTATTTATGATAACAGATAGCGTTCTACCAAAAACACCGTCAAGCGTAGTTTTCTGTTTACATAAACATCAGAGCGAGCATTCATTATTTCTAACTTTAATTCCACTTTCAGATCATGATTTCAAGCTATTTTCTATCGTCAGTGAAAGACAGGAATAAGAAAATAGATCTAAACACAAACTCTGAGCATTTATGAAACAGTTTCTATTCAGCTTGCAAGCGTGAATCTTTTAGACACATTAATGTCTTCAAACTCAGCATAGCAAGACAGATAGCTACATGGGTCTGATCTCAGTTCAGCATCACCACATAGTAGAAGCCTCTGCAATATACATCATTGCAAGAAAGACCTCAAAGGTACATTTATGAAAAACAAAAAAACACAAGTTAAAAAACTTGCTAACGCTTGTATTTATGATAACAGATGACATTATCATAAATACAAGCGTTAGCTAGTGAATGTTCGCTCTGATGTTTATGTAAACAGAAAACTACGCTTGACAGTGTTTTTGGTAGAACGCCATCTGTTATCATAAATACAAGCGTTAGCAAGTTTTTTAACTTGTGTTTTTTTGTTTTTCATAAATGTACCTTTGAGATCTTTCTTTCAATGATGTATATTGCAGAGGCTTCTACTATGTGGTGATGCTGAACTGAGATCAGACCCATGTAGCTATCTAGCTTGCTATGCTGAGTTTGAAGACATTATCGTGTCTAAAAGATTCACGCTTGCAAGCTGAATAGAAACTGTTTCATAAATGCTCAGAGTTTGTGTTTAGATCTATTTTCTTATTCCTGTCTTTCACTGACGATAGCAAATAGCTTGAAATCATGATCTGAAAGTGGAATTAAAGTTAGAGATAGTGAATGCTCGCTCTGACATTTATGTAAACAGAAAACTATGCTTGACGGTGTTTTTGGTAGAACGCCATCTGTTATCATATATATATAATTTGTTATTGCATAATTCAAAATGTGTCATGTTATATCATCTCATCTTCTTATCATAAAAAAAATATAATGAAATATTCATCTTTATTAAGATTAAGGTTTTAATGAAGAACTGTTAGATCTTAAGTAATAATGAAATTGAAGCTATATAAGTCAATCCAATAGATGAATTAATGTCAGAAATAGGTAGCATAAAAATGCCTTCAATACGACTTTTCTGGATAATTCTACATCCTTCTCTTTCTTTCCCTCTAACACTTAATGCATATTAAAATTATAGCAATTAGTGTCAGGGGAATCAATTCTCAGAAATTATTTGCAATTGAGAATTGGATTGCACAAATTACACCATACATCTTATTGTTTAGAGAGATTAAAATGCAGCAAATACTAAAATAGACCCTCTAAAATATCTTGGTAAATTAAATTTTTTAAAATTATCTCAGTCAAACGTCTTTGCAGCTGGAATGGGGATTTTAATTCATTATAAATTCTATTTCAATCTTTTAAAATTCTTTAGCTTGACCAACATATAAGTACAATTACCTTTATATATATATAGCCTTTACCATTAACGTAAAAACATTCTACATAAACAAAACAAAATTAATAATGCAATTAATTCATCAAATAAATATTAATATAAGTATGAATCCTCATCTCATAATTATAATAAGAGTTAATGTCTTATGCAGACTTTGTTTCCAGATTTCTACATTGTATTAATAGATCACTTATGAATGGAGTCGACCTTTTTCTCCTCAAACTCTATTTTCTTTCATACACAAAAACATTCCTTTGTCATTTGAAGCAAAAATTAATATAAGACCTGTCTTATATTCGGCAAAACATGGTGATAGTAATATATTCTCTATTTTCAAACAAATAATTTATTCTTTTAACCAGCTTTATTTTAGGATTCATCAGTAAATAATTTCGAAGGAAAAATACAATGCCTTTAAAAAAGTGAATCTGGAATATTTTAACGAAGTATTTGAAAAATTGTTGAGCCATTAGATTATTCCTTTGAAAGTTCATTAAAATCAAGAATAATAAAAACTTGAGAAATATTAAGAAAAAGTTGTGTTAAGTAAAAATCAGCCTTTAGCGATTAAGTAAAGTGTTGAAAATATATTCCCAAATTGAAATCTAATTACTTGAACTTTTTTAAAGAAAACTTTGTATTAAAAGATAAAAAGGAAAAGAAAGTGAAACTATTATTAATTATCATATCAATTAAATCCTATGGAATTATCTAGATATTGTTAAAAAATTGATTATTTCGGATCGGAATGGTTTTACCTTGGCTTAATATAGCCAATATTTTTAAAACTAAGTGTTGTAACAACTTATATAGGAGAAAAAATTAATAGATAGTAAAATTTATGGACAGATAAATAAATAGGCAGATAGATAGATGTTTGTAGATAGTAAAGATAAATAATTAGGTAGATGGATGAGTAGGTGGATAATTAAGTAGATAGATTGGTAGATAAATGGATAGGTGGAAGGTAGATAGGTAGGTGGTTAGATATACAGATAGAAAGGTAGATAAGTGTAGTCAGATAGATGGGGGTTGAGAAAGTAGAGAGGTAGTTAAATAGATAATTAGGCAAGCAAATAGAACTGATGATGGATTGACAGAAGAATAGATAAAAATCAGAGAGAATGATTTCATCGAATATAGATAAATGTGGATATTCAAACTATATTGGAACTAGTGTTCATATATTGTCCCATGCATTATATTGAAAATTTCATGATCACCATGAATCAATGTACCCAATATATACTGTTGTGTTTGGCTGAATTGCATGTTTCAGACCCAAACCAACAGTAATATCAAAAAAATATGAACACTTAAAAACTTAATATGTATAATTTGTTAGAACAATTATACATACATGTTATACCATTAATAAATACAATTTTACGTATAATGTAGTCAATAATGAGCTGGTCATGCCCTAATGATGAACTCACTTCCAGCTATATATATATATATAGCTTGCCTCGTGAGTTCTAGTAAAGACTCTTCCAGCTGTACTGGACAGCTTGCCTTCAATCAGCCATAGTCATAGCAGCTTCCAGTCCTATCGTGGACTTACCTCACTGTGTGGACATATCGGTAAATGACTATAGTAGAAACACCTTCACAGTTCAGGTTAGACAGACATTATCTCTTTCTCTCTGTGGCTTGCCTCCAAAAAGGTTATTTATTGACAGATCCCTTATCTTACTGGCAGCAATCAGATTTAGAGAGCATCATTGCCTAATGGCCCGTACTAACCAATGGTAGGGTTTTATACACACGTTTACACATTGGCCATAGTTATGTTTTAATCTTTGGCTGTGTTTATACATTGGTTATCCAGATATTTACACATTGGTTAGCGGCAATGAGTGCTCAATCCAATTAGTTAAGGAAGGAATCTGGACTAGTCCACTTCTGAAGGCGAAGTCAGATATGACATATACTTAAGGGGGAACTAGTTTTGATGGATGTTGAAATTTATTATTTTTAATTTACTGCTGCTAAAATCTGCAGGAATATATCGACCGTGACTGACGATTTTAAACTTTAGTTTTTAGTTGTGAAAATAATAATGAAATTTTTTTTTAAATCTGTTCAAACCATATAATAATGAAGTAAAAAGAAGGTGAAATAAATGCACAGATAGATACTTAAATG
Source organism: Epiperipatus broadwayi (assembly GCA_028023455.1). Classification (NCBI taxonomy): domain Eukaryota; kingdom Metazoa; phylum Onychophora; class Udeonychophora; order Euonychophora; family Peripatidae; genus Epiperipatus; species Epiperipatus broadwayi. The sequence continues at coordinate 4,202,736 of JAQFVV010006272.1, forward strand.
TAAGCTTACGAAAATCTAATCAACGTATTCCAGTTAAGAAAACACGCACACACCACTTCCTGTTTTAGTTTCTCTGGCTATTCAGTCTTAATTAAATTAGTTTCACGTTCACGACTCACATATTCAAAAATCCAATTTTGTATTAGTTTAGCAGCAACTTTCAGCTGTAATGAAAAAGTCAGCAAATTAAATCAATAAATAATAAAACAAGTTAACAGTTTTTAAACACGATTGATAAAGAAATAAATCCGCAAGATTTTTATTTTGAATGCGGTCACATTTATTTATTTGCTGATTTGAAAATTCAAATTTCTGTTTGTTTGTCTTATCAATATACTCTATTTGTCTAACTAAAGAAGAAATACAAAATCTATCTTATATAAGCCTGAAATTCATTTGCTGAGATGTAAGAATTCGAAATCTTTCTTTTTTAAAAAAAATATGTCATATATGCAAGTTGACTAAGTAAAAGAAAGAAACATGATACAACTATACCTGTTATTACATATGCAAAGCCACACGATCAATGTATATATTTGTGTGTGTGTGTATCTGTGTGTGGGATGGTGTGTGTGTCCATAACCAACCTAGCAAGCTAGCTATTTGTACTTTGTTATTATATTAGTGTTTGTTCTGGCTTATAGGGTTGGCAATCTTGGTGATCAATACCTTCACTTTTCTCTTTTGGAAAGCAATTGGGGAGATGTTTGAATCTATTTTTATTTTACCTATATATGTGTGTCTATAAATAGATAAGCCAGTCATGTAATAGAAATATTTCGATCTGGATTGCAATGGTCCAGTTATGTAATCATGTAATTATTTTATTCTCATTGACATGTTTAGGAAATTTAAACCCTTGAGAACTTTGGTATATAAATATTTTACCTCCAATGCACTCAGCCATTCGTGCTTACATGTTTAGCAATAAATTTTTATCAAACTGCGGTAATATTATGAAAAAATATAAAATAAATTAATCACTTCCCATTTTCAGTCTATAAAGTTATAATATAAACAGTCATCAATAATGAAATGAAATTTACATCTCCTGAGAAGTTAATAAAACTTGCTTCAATCAGTAAAACAATTAAATGTTAACATTGTAGATGGGAGTGGGAATGATTGGTCCATTTTCTTTGGTCTAGGGAAATATTAATTAGCAACATGAAGGCATTATATCTGGATACATTATAATTTATATAAATAACTAGTTAGCCGTTAACAATTTTTGGTCTATATATTGTAATGACTTGTGCCAGATGAGATGCAACTATATATTATTTGGGCTGTCAAATGTAATAGACCACAGAGATGTTTCAATAGGGAAATAAATACACACAAATTCTTTTGTGAGCAAAAGGGATATTGGAATAAAATCTGAGGTACATTTGATTAATTTCTTTCCAAATCATTCATAAACTATTCTGTGAAAGCAGTTAAATGTGTTACATTTATATATTGAACTATTTCCATAATCTAATATTAAGTTTTGAATGACTTTAGAAAAATTTAACTTTATTTAAATATTCCAATTACATTCAACTGTTATCACATTCATATCGGCTTTTTCAAACCAAATTGTGCAAACGCTTTTTGCGAGTGTTAAATAATAAATTAATACCCTCTAACCCATACAAGATATAGAATTTATGCAGCAATAAAAGGAATCCTCTTATTACTACGACTCAAATATTTATATATGAGCAAATCTGAAGTCGTAGTAATAAGAGGATTCCTTTTATTGCTGCATAAATTCTATATCTTGTATGGGTTAGAGGGTATTCATTTATTATTTAACACTCGCAAAAAGTGTTTGCACAATTTGGTTTGAAAAAGCCGATATGAATGTGATTACAATTGTATACAGACGCTATAAAAAATAAATGCTGATTTATTCAACTGTTAGTAATACCACACAGGTTGGTATATGTACAATGTTTCTAGAGGTATTATTCTCTTCTCATCTTCAGGTGTTGCTGAATTGACAGTAACAGTACTAGCATGGGAAATGAACCTTGACCCTTAGATTTTTGAATATTGAATTTTAAAGTAATGCTTTAACCAACTGAGTCATCCTGCCAAATGCAACATTCAATAGAAATTTCATACACTTGTTTATGAGGTTCTTCCTGATTTCTTCACTTTTTTGTAAGAGTGAAGTGTATTAGTGGTTTCCATACATTATGCATAGTCACACTAGATTGACTTATGGAGTTATTCACTATTACTACGTTAGCAGCTTCTTTGAATTTTCTTCTTCGTATCTTTTTCTCTCTATCCAATATTTTTGTGTGATCCCAATAGAACATATGTTCATTGGTACACCATCTGTTTCTTGTAATAATCAGTTTGTGCTCTTACAATCACTTTTCCATGGAGTAACTGGTCTCACCAATATAACTTTCTTCCATACTTACATGGTATTTCATAGATGCAGTTTTTACTTTTCAGCATTTCAAGTTTAGGTTTTGTAGAGGTTAGAATTTCTTATAGTATGGTATGCCTCTGGAAAGTTGTTCTGAATTTATACTGATTGCAGATTTTTTTTAAATTGTCTGCTATTTTTGGTATATAAGAATACACTACAGTATCAATAATTGTTTTTTTTTCTTTTGATGATTCTTTTTGTTGTCTATTTAAGGTTTTCTTATTAACAGCTGATGGGTAATCATTTTTCATAAGAGTTTGTTCTATATCAATCTTTTTTTTTCAAATAACTGGTTTCTGAACAAACTTCTTTTGCTCTGTTTTACAGTGATAGTATAACTCCATGTTTTGTGTTTCTGGTGTGATTGGATGTATATGGTATTTTCCTGGATTTGTGGGCTTTCTGTAAACTATAGTTTTGATTTTGTCATGAGGGAATCTTGTCACAAGAACATCTTAGAATGCCAATTTTTGTTCTTATTCTGATTCTACTGAGAATTTAATTGAAGGGGATATGTCATTGATGTGTTTCCATATGTCATTGATGTGTTTCCATAAAGTTGTGGTAGTGCTCTATCATGTGGACATACAACAAATGTATCTTCATCATAGCAAAATCAAACATTAGGTGAATATGGAGTAGTCTTTTTAGCTATGATTTCAAGTTTTTCCATGCACATATTGCTAATCAGGGGTGACAATGGTGAGCTCATAGCCATTTGTCGATTTTGTTGGAAAAAATTTGCATTGTGTTGAAAATAGGTTGTTCTAATGCAGAATGTTAATAGTTCCATTATACTATCAATAGGAAGAGTTGTTCTGATTTGTAAGCTATTATCACCATTTAATCTCTTTATTACAATAGACAATATTTATTCACATGGTACATTTGTGAATAAACTTTCCACATCAAATCTCATTAGTACATCAGTTCTTTCAATTTCCATGTTCTTCATTATTTCTACAAAGTGTCTAGAATCCTGGACAAAGGACTGGGTCTTTTTTGTCAAAAGACTAAGAACTTTGAGAAGAAATCTTGACAAATTTTGGAAAGGGGAATTTCTAGAACTAACAATAGATCTTAATCAAATATGATCCTTATGGTCTACCTAAAATCCATAAGGTTGTAAGTTCAATTCTCCTTGCCAATATTTGTAAACTTATCTTCTCAAAGTTCTTAATCATTCTGCATACAAGACCTAGTCCTTTGTCATGAATTTTAAACACTTTGTAAAATTAATTAAAAACATGAAAATTGAAAGAACTGACATTACTAGTAAGCATTGATGTGGAATGTTTATTCACACATCTACCATGTGAATAAGCATTGCCTATTGTAAAAAAAAAAATATTAAATGGTGATAATAGCTTACAAACAAGAATAACTCTTCCTTTTGTTAGTATAATGTGACTATTAACATTCTGCATTACAACAACATACTTTCAACACAAAAGAGAATTCATTCATTAAAATCAAGTAATGGCTATTGGCTCAATATTGTCACCCCTGATTAACAATAGTTTTGGAGGAACTTGAAACTACAGCTATAAAGACTATTCCATATCCATCTAAAGTTTGGCAACATTATATTGATTCATTTATTGCATGGTTACATGGTGGAGCACTATTACAAACTTTCTGGAAACATATCAACAGCATATTCTCTTCAATTAAATTCACAATAGAATCAGAACAAAAACAAAAGTTGGATTTGTATATGTTCTTGTGACAAGACTCTCTCATGGCAAAATCAAAACTACAGTTTACAAAAAACCCACCCATACAGTAAAATATTTAGCATATATATGCAATCAAACCAGAAACACAAAACATGGAATTATACTCTTACTATGGAACAGAGCAAAAATGTTTGTTCAGAAAGCAGTAATTTGAGTGATAAAAGATCTATATAGAACAAACTCTTATATAATTGGTTATCCACTACTGTCTATTAAGAAAGTCTTAAATAGGCAACAAAAAGAATAGGCAAAACAAAAAAAATTATTGGTACTGTAGTGTATTTGTGTATACAAAAAGTAGGAGACAAATTAAGGAAAATCTGCAATCCATATAATATCAGAACAGCATTCCAGAACCATATCACACTATGATGAATTATAACATCTACAAAGCTTAAACTTGAAATGCAGAAAAGTAAAAACTGTGTCTATGAAATACCATGTGAATGTAGAAGAAAGTATATTGATGAGAGCAGTTGCCCCATAGAAAATCAGTACAAACTGATGATTAGAAAAGAAAAAATAGATATGTCTAAGGTAGCAGACCCTATATGTATCAATAAACATATGTTCAATTGAGAAAATACAAAAATATTGGATAGAGTCGAAAAGATCCAAAAAAGAAAATTCAAAAAAGCTACTCACATGACAATGGTAAATAACCCCATAACTCAATTTACTGTGATTACACATAATATATTGAAATGACTAATCAACTTGATAAATATATGAAATTTCTACTGACTGTTTCCTTTGGTAGGATGATTTAGTTGGTTAGAGTATTACCTTAAATTTCAATATTCAAGAATATAAGGGTCCAGGTTCGATTCCTATTCTAGTACTGTCATCCTTTGGTATGATGGTTCAGTTGGTTAGAGCATTACCTTAAATTTCAATATTCAAGAATCTAAAGGTCCAGGTTCAATTCCCATGCTAGTACTGTCACTGGTCAGACCAGCAACATCTGAAGAAGGGTGGAGAATAATACTCTCAAAACATTGTGCATATTCTAACCTGTGCGCTATTACTAATAATTGAATATATTTGGAATATTTAAATAAAGTTAAATTTTTTTAAAGACATTTAATACTTAATATTAAATAATGGAAATAGTCTAATATTTAAATACCACTAAAAACACCATCATCATAAACCTTCAGGAAAATGGTTAAATATGTGTGGACTAGATAAATGATAATGATTTATATGCCTTAATAACAAAAATATCATGCTCCTACTATATATCTCAGAATAGTTCAATTATTATAGCATCTTTCTATCAATAATTTTTAGGATAGTGCAATGATGGTGGCTTGTATTTACAATTGATGATGCTGATGGACACTATCTGTAACCTAGAATATAGAGCCATGATCACTATATGACCCATCTACCTGATTTATACTGATATTTCCCATAACATTTATAATGGTAATTAATTACCATATGCCAACTTAAAGCTTAAAACTTAATATCTGATTATCATACATTTTGCATAACATTGTTAAGGGGAATAGCTTTAAACATTATCAAAACAAATAATTTAATGAAATAGGTTTTGCACATAGTACAAAATGAGCATTTTATAAATCAAATAATTAATAATCTTAATATTCATATCAATTTTAAAATAATTCTAACATATATTTATTGTATTTCTTAATTCTACTATGAGACATCAGCTTAAAATAGAATTGAAACTTTATATTCAATAAAAGAAATAGTCAATATTGATATAAGATTTCTAAATATATATAAACAGGCAATGAACTAAATTATGCATGAGACAAATCAAATTATTTCTTTTCTCCTCTTTTAAAATTGAAATGTGAGTTTTTAATCTCATCAGACACATACACATACTATTTAAAGGGGAAAAAAAAACAAATATTAAACAAAGAAATACACCATAGAATAAATATTAATAATAAAAATACTTTCAAACATAAATAAAATTTGTAATAAAATTATAACTTGGAATAAACAAGTAAATATAAACATTCTTGTGATTTTTAGAATTTAAGTTCTATTAGAACTTGGGCAAATTTTCATGCAACTTTTCTAATTTTGTAGGATGGTTTGAATTTCTGGTGTGCATAGAATTGACTGTTCAAATTCTTTCCAGCATGCATTTTTCTGATGGGCTCATTTTACATTAACAAATTGCTTCTTCTTGCTTTGTAGTTACTTTTTTGAGCACATCTTTCACCAATATGCATGGTGATTTAACAGTTGGGTCTTTTATATTCAGTTGGTCATAATCCTAAGAAAGGCAGTCAGTTTCAAAAACCGGAATAATAGGATTTGCTACAATTTTAGAGAACTACAGCAACATAGCTAAGGCACAATATAACTTCACTTCTATGTGGATAACCAACATGGTCACTATCTATTAAATTTCTGGATCAAACTTTTTTTGCCACTAAACTTATTTGTGAAAATAGCATGGCATCTATTAATGCCTGGAATATCAAATCTTTTGAATAGTTCAACCACTTTTCATTTTATGGAATTATTTTTATTCCTAAAAATCATTGTGAATTTTAAATGATATCATTTAAACTCATAATGAATAAGTCTTTACCAAATACTGGAGCATATTCTTTACTTTTATATTAAGTTTTCATCTTCACATTTGTAATTTATGAATAAATAACAATTATAAAAAATTTAATTTTTATAGCCCATATTTCAGATCGATAAAATAATCAGTTATTCATTCATTATCCAACTTTCTCAAAATAATAACTAAAATATCTGCTCCTAAATGTTTCTCCTTTTATATTTCTACTTAACTGCAGGTTTCATGTTATATTATATTGATAAGTTTTGGAATAAGAAATATTTATTTTGTAATAGCTTAAAAGTTCAACATTATCTCAAGCCATATTTAATAGAGAATGTTTGTTCTATCATGATTTATATATATACATTACTCTAACAAAGTTAGATCATATCAGACAATAAGTCCTCATACAACAAAACCTTACAAACTTTGAAGATAGTGTACTACAATTCATTACTGGCTGCCTCAACAAATGGTAGATTTAACTGTTTTTGGGTAGCACTAGCTATCAAATGACGAGTACGGTCGTTGATACTAATACCTCTTTTTGCATATAAAAGAGTTTGTTACGAGTGAATTTATTGAGTGATGTTATTTAAACTTTGTTAAGAATAATTTACATATATATTATTACCAATTTAGGATTAGCACATTTAATTCAATATATATATTGCGATATTTTGTCTTATATGTATACAATTTTAAAAAGAAATAGAAAAATTAACAAAAAATTTGATTAAGACAAGATCAAAAGAGATCATGAACTCATATTATTGTTGCTTAAGTTTAGGCTTGAAATTTAATATTTCTTTCAATAAAGTACTTAAATAATTTTGTACTAGAAATAAAAGCAAATTGTTTTAAAATATTTTATTAATTGTGTGCGTGTTTTTGCACATCTTAATTTACTTAAAAAAAGAATATATATAAAGTTTTGTATTTTTAAAGATATAAGAAGGCAGATAAAATAAACTAATTAGGGAATTTGAAAAACAAAACCAACTATAGAAATTTATAGCAAAACAAATGTGCTTTCTGAGAGAACTTATAAAATCGCAGAACATATTTAATCGCAATAAAGTTATAGAATTCATCAGTGATAGCTATAATCAGTTGATAATGAAGTTACAGTTAATATGTTTTTGTATTGCTAAGTTACGTTGTCTTATATTTTGAATGAATTGTTATACCATTAACAATGTTTTGAGAAGAAACTAATAGATATGGACAACTTATCTATGCATTAATGGAAGAATAGCTATCCTATCATCATTGTCATGATTTTGCTGAAGTTTAATCTACCATCATTATAAAAGGATCCATAAAGCTTCAATATACTAAAGCCATGGATCACTTATGCTGGAGAATTGCCAAATTTATGCTGGCACATAATTAAAAACTGTCATTGAGTACTAAAAAAAATCTATAATATTAAATATATATATATTGATTTTCTTAAAAGGACATTTTAATGTATTCAGGAAGTGTGACATTTTGTAAAGTATATGTATATATAAATTCCAAATTAAAGTCTATGTATATATAATTATAAAAAAATTGGTGTCAAGAAAATTCTGATTAAAGCCAAGTCAAAAAATTTTGGAATACAATGACAATTTCTTAGATTAAGATTTGATATTTCACATTTTTTTAAAGTAATTTATAGAAAAGAAAACTGTTTCAAAAGTATTTTATTAAATACATAAATAATTAATATATCTTTTTTTTTAATTTTAAAAAAGAAAGAATATGTAAAGAGTTTTGTATTTTTAATAGATAATGAAAAAATATTTATAGAAAGACAAATATGTTTTTCTAGAGAGTGTAAAAGGCCAGAGTAAATTTAATTAATTTACAAGTGCAAACTTATTTATGCAGCTAAAGTTCATCAGTTAAAACTACAATCAGATAATAAAATTAAAATAGTTAGTTTGAACCGATAACCTATGGCATCCTATATTCTGAATGATTTGTTGTATCAAAACCATGCTCTGCTAGAGAAACTAAAAGATGTGGGACCTTTGTCCATGCATTTCTGGAAGAATAACTATTTTATCATCATCATGATTTTGTCAAAGGTTAATCTGTCTGCATCAGAAAAGAATCCATAAAACCTCAATATATATCAAAGCTGTAGACAGTAATAGAAAATTATCAAATAATTTGTGCCAGATCATAATAAAGAAAAAATTAACATTGAATTCTAAGAAAATCTGCAAAAATTGAGATATAAGCTGAAAAGGATATATTAAATTATTCAGATAAATTTGTCTTAAAAAATATTTATACTTCATTTAAATCTAGTAATTTTATGTTTAAAACTAAGAATGCTTAATTTCTAGAAATTAAGTTAAAATTTATATATATATATATATGTTACAAATCTTGCTACTTATGAGTTTTCTAGTAAACCAATATGGCAGCCTGTATTTTTGATAAATCTACAGCTTGGAAAGGGGGGAGGGTGTTTACAAAAAAAATGCCTGGTAGGAAACATCATATTTAATATTTACATTTTATTTTTTATTACTGTTATTTTAAAAAAAGAAATTATGGGAAAATTAATTACAATATTTACAGTTTTGTTTTTTTTGGATGAACTTATTAATAGAAAAGTGAAAAAAATATATAAATACAATATTTACATTTTATTCATATCAGAAGCATGTAATCATATCATGACTATTAAAGCAGCACTTTGGGATGGAGGGACAGAATTCTGTACCTTTGGAAATAGTCCACTGCACTATATTTTTTGGTAGGAAAATCCCAAATTTTAATTATTATGACAATTTACCAAAAAAACTGACAAAAAGAAACACATTGAATTGAACCAAAATAGGAAGATGAGCATCTCATCACTTACCACATTCTAAGTAAAAAAAAAAAAAAATTGAAATAAAGTTTTTTAATTAAATTTATCAGAATTTATTCTCTTTTTTTTTTATTTAACTATCAATTTATTAATTTTGTTTTAATTTAACAACTGTCACATCTTCGGTGGTTAATAGGTTCTTGAAATTGTATATTTATCAAAAATATGGGCTGTCATTTACTTGAACACTCACAAGTAGTCAAATCTTTATATCAAAAATATTTGCTTCCATATGAACCAAATAAATACTACAAATGTCCTCCAAAAAAAATATCATTAAAAAAATTTTTTTTTCCATTTCTTAAACAAGAAATTGATATTAAAATGGGGAGAATTTTTATAAACTTTATGATAAATGATTTTTCATTAATCTTCTCAGAATTATTTATCTTAACTAAAATTATTTATTGTACTTTTACTAAACAGGAGTTAATAATAATTTATAAAATATAATTAAGTGTTATTTTATTAATTATTCTTTAATGGTTTTTTTAATTATTAATTTATCAAACTATATAATATGTCAAAGTACCTGAATCTTATGTTCTATGAAAATTTTATTCAGATCATATGGGTATGAAGAGTAATAAACAATAATTAGGAGTACAATGTTCCTTTGGTTCAATCAAAGGTGAAGATATTCTTTTAATATTTCTGTTTAATTTTATGATGCCCTGATTTAAATTATTGTCTAAGAATGTTACAGTTACATAATGCAAAGCAAATATGTACCACATATGTAAATATTTTTGATTCACTTATGGGAATATATAGAAAAATTAACTCATCCTCTTTGCTTTTATCCCATTTATTGGAGTCAATATTGATATTTGTATTTTTGATGTTTCATATTGGATGGTTATCCTCATCATTGCCACCACCAGTTAAACATAATTATGTATCTGTTACTTCCTCATAATTACTTCACTATTTATTCTATTACATATAAAATAATGCATCAATGTCCATGACTACTGAAATTTTATTTTTATTTTTCCATCATATTATATTACAATATGCATAAAATCTATAAATTATGAGTTTATATGAAGAAAAAATTATTATCACTATAACAATATAGAAAAAATATACTTTTAGGACCAAATATGATTTTCATTTATACTAGTTGTATTACATGTTTTAGCTGCATACTAGTTTGAAATTTTATAACCACTCTTAAATGCACACATTGAAGATACTATAAAACTAAAACAATAACCACAAAATTTTATTTAGTATTTGGCTGAAACAAGTTGTATAATTAAAATAAATTACAATTTTATTTACTCCTAAACTAGGCTACAAATAATCTTAAACAAACAAAATATGAAGCTTAAAAAATATTTATTTTTCAACAAAATGTTTAATTAATGTTAAACTTTTTTGTCGTACCCTTTCTTGATCCTAACTCCGTAAAAGGTTTTTATTTATTGCCCCAACACTTGAATATTTTTTATACAGCCTCTATATATCTGATGAATTTGATGGGAGATTGATATAAAAATTTCTTACCATAAATAAGATATTTTATAAAAAGACCTTTTGATCTTACAGAATACATGGCAGTATTCTATTTTTTGATTGCATACTTACTAAATGACATCATCATTTATGCTACTGAAAGCACCCCTTGAACAAATACATATATTGAACTGATCTGGCACTTTATAAAGCATATAGAAAGTATATTTAGCTCATGTACTTTGTGTATTTACATGTATTATTTAATGAAGTATGCAGAATATATATATATATATATGATGATGAGGAATATAATCATATACAATATATAAAATACATCAGAGATTAGTTGTTGTCATATTTGGGTCCATTGGATAATTTAATTGTTAATGAGAAAATGTATCTAGCTGCACTCAAGTTAATTTCACAATTCATGAATAAGTAAGTAGTAAAGCCACTGTATTACATAAATTTTATAATATAAATGTTTATTTGATTCCATATAAATATGATATATATCTAAAAAACTATATTCATCAAAATCAAATCTAGTCATAAAATTTCTCTTAAATTCATCAAACAGATTTTTATTTACTTTACTTAACTAGAATTTGATCTAGAAATCTTTAACTTTTTCATTACTGCACATTACACTAAACTGTACAGAACAATAGAATAAATTGTACTTAATATTGCTAAAACACTGAGAGCATATAATGTGTATGTAAGCACAAGGAAGAATATACTATATAATATGATTCAGTAAAATGTTAAAAATGTAAAATTAAGGTTCTCATATTATGGAATAATGTATCCAGTTTTTATATTCATGATCTGGAGTTTAAATTCAGAATGAATAAAATTAGAAAAAGAAATAGGTTTCTATCCATCTTGGGTCTTTTTCCAGATAGTTGTATATAACTAGTCTATGGCCTCTAGCTATTTTTAACTAGAGAATAAAATAAAGTATTATGTTTATTTTTTGTACAGCTAGAATAAATATACCAGTTATTTAATAATAATATACAACCCATTAACTAAATATTAAAACTTTAATAAAAATATTTTTTATAATAATAGAATATACATGATAATTTATATATAGATATTTGCTTTCATTATGGTTAACAAATAGTGAATGTGTTGTTGTTAGCAGTGTAATTAGTATTGGAGAATGAATGCTGAGATTCCCCTTTAAACCCTGACACTTCAACCTACAGGTGGCTTGCTTCATTTTCGGGTAATCTCCTGTTCCAGATTTGAGCATGACTCGCTGCACTATGATAGACAATATTTGTACTGTTGTAATACACACAATCAGATTCACTGACATAACTTTCCAATTGGTATGTTCATGCTAATAACATGAAGATAAAAATTACTAAAATTTTATTATCCAACATTTTACAATCCTTAAAATGAATGATGGATTTGATGTTGTAGAATCTTTTGCCCTGCAACGAGTTCTTAAAGCTTGTTTCATCTTGGTATCTTTGCGTGTGTACATGTATTAAGTTTTTTAAAATATATATATATTGTGTAAACAATAATACATTTTTTTTTATTCCTTTAATCCTAATAAAATATTTTAATAGCAATAACTACCTACCTTAATAACGATCAAGTGTTATTCTTTGATCATAAGATTGTTACTTAGCAACTTTACTTTGCTTCGGCCAGAATACTTAATGTACAAGTAATTGCGTGAGTAGATAAAGCTGATGACTACATAATGATTTAGTGATTTTTATTATTAATAACATCGTTATGAATTAAACAAGTATAAATTTAGCTAAGATTTTAATTAGTTTATAATTTCATTACTTATGTATCTCTTAACAAAAATAGCTTTAATTTTTAGATCAAATGTAAATTTTATCTATAGATATTATTCTAACGTTTTTTATTACAGGAATGGCCAGATTACCAGCTGCAGTGGGATCCTGAAGAATATGGTGGCACTAAATCTATTCGACTTCCCCCTGATAAAATTTGGAAACCTGAAATAGTTTTATTTAATAAGTAAGAGTTATTATAACTAACTAATATTGATTATTTATTAAATAATAACTAATTTTGAATAATTATTAGACTTTATCAGAAAAATACTACACATCCACAAATAATCAATCTGTTAATAAAGATAAGAAGTGTGTTGACATAAAGAGAAAACAACTATTGAAATCGCACCTTTTTAATTCTATCATTTCGAGTTTTTTACACAAAGACCTTAATTTTAAATAATCCATATATGTTGTAAACTTACAAACATAATTAAAAATAGTGTTGAACTTTAAATGAAATTGAAGATTAATAGTTATTAATCATAATTTAATACTATAGAGAGAAATAGTATAATTTGCTACAGAGAAAAAATCTTTTTTTTTTCATTCTTCTAGAATATTATTCAATCTTTATATCCAATTTAGAATTGGAATACTGATTCATAAGTGAAACGCATTTTTATACTGCACCTTATACCTTTTTTTTCCAGTCATTTGAAAAACTTAAGTATCTGTTTTATTTCAAAGTTTAAATTTCATGTTTTATAGTGAAAATAATTAAATGAAAAGAAAGTATCTATATTTTAAAACAACTATTTATAATCAATATACCTTAAGACTAAATTAATTTTGTTATCTATTTATTTTCTCTAATCCATTATTTAGCAGAAAACTGACCAAAATAAATATATATTTCTTTATTCTCAATTCTAATTATTATACCATCAATTCACTCAATATCATAATTTTTTTATTTTTAATTATTAGTTAATTTTTCAGCTAAATTTCTTAATAAATAATAATAAATTTTAAAAAAATAAAAATATGTATAGAATTGAAATTCACCGTAACACATCTTTGAAATTTTAAATATTGACACCTAAAAGACATCAATAATTTGAAATATAGTGAAACTTATTCAATCTTTTTTATTTATAAATTTTAGAATATAATGTTTTAGGATTTGAATATTATTATTACAATAATCTTGCTATAAAATTTTCAGAGTTTCTGAATGACTCCGAAAATATTTTCCCACATAACATCACATGATGAATATTGTATAGGGAAAGTTTTTAATGTATAAAACATTTTTCCATTTATACAGAAAAAATATATTTATTTTCATTGTTTATTTTATATATTTTACAAAATATAGTTTCAATGAAGATTAGACCAAATAATAATGAAATGAAATTGTCTTATTTTAAATTAGTTGTGTTGAACATATTGAGACAGTTTCATGGCTATTTTCTCTCTTTGTATACAGAATTGATGTATTTCATCATAACTTGAAATGAATTGTAAATGTATCTCAGTGACTTTAGTAGCTGACTCAATAGCAGTCTCAAGAGCTAAAGATTCTTGGGTTGATTTTTGGATATATAAAATAAGATACTCAACAAGCATCATTGTCAATCTGGCAACTTGTTTTCTCAAATGTCAAATGACCTCTCAATCAATTAATAATATATTTTTTAAAAAAGGCTAATTAATATTATATATATATTATGAAAAAGAATATCATAATGCATCCAGAATATTAAAAATACTTATGTTAAATCAATAACTTATTGTAAAGTTCATGTGCCTATTTTAAATCGTAATAAATGAATATAGTAAAATATAAATTTGAGTAATATATTTCAAATATAGAGTCATCACGTATGACAATTGAAAAGTATGTCCATCTGAAAATATCTGGTTGGATTAAAATATATTTTAGAAAATTATATTATATCTATAAGCATATATATTTGAAAGGAAAGATTATTAATTATAATTTCTAGAAATATAAACTAAATAGTATGTAACTTCCGATTTTTATAATTTAATTTAAAATTAAAATATTTTTACCTGAATAGAAATATAAAAATATAATGACATCAAATATTGATGGATTTCAAAGATAATTCTAATTACCTGTCTTGTTTCAATGTCTGCAGGCTAAGCTTTTATTATACACTTAGCGTGAATGTTACACATTAGCTGTCTAAAGTAAAAGAGTCTAATTCAATCATGGGCACATTAAATTCTAATTTTTTTGAAGTTATGCTTTTTAGATTCATTGTTTTTTGTAAAGTTACTTATAAATAATTTCAAAGAGAAAAGAAAAAAGTTCTCTTTTGTAAATAATTTATATTTGTAAAATATTTGAATGTAAAATATAATTTTAATCATCAATTCAAAATATGACTTTTAAAAAATTCTAATCTATTTACATTTTTTATTTATTTATTTAATAATTGTTTACAATAACGATTGTAGAAAGTGTATAATAAATTTGATTGAAACAATCAAAAATAGTTAAAAGTTTTATTTAAAAAAAAAATTATATTGATTTATTTAATAACAAAAAAAAATTTATTATTCATTGTTTAGGGAATGGATTTGTTGTTTTTTTTTAAGTCATTGAAATACTCATAAATTTTATAAAGGAATTTGGAAAAATTCTAATTGCAAATTAGATTCTCGATTGGCTGTGATGTCATTTAATTCAGCTGCTGTATACATATTTTGAATAACTATATCATTCATGATTTGAGTTTGGTCAAGAAAATCAGACCGTTTTAAATTTCATTCCTGAAATAGATAAGTGCTGTAAACATGTCTTGATGACATTTCAATACTGCTTATAGACATCAAGTCAAGCTACTTTTATTGTTGGATCTAGAAAAAAAAATGTGTTTGAGGCAACACTTAAATCCCATTTCTTCTATCATCCTTTTTTCATTATTTGAAGAGTTTCTTAGTTGCTCATTTAGAAAAGAGATATTAATTTGAAATATGCTTTCAGTGTAAACTTGCATTTTAATTGAATACTAAATATGATATACTAATAACTTTTATATACTTTCTGTAAGATAATTTGTTTTTTTGATATGTGGTAGAGGAATATATGAAAGAATAGAAAATCATCATGAAAGAATTAATTCAGATGAGCAAATTATATTTTCTTGTGAAAAATCATTATAAAAACTAAGAAAAATATATAGCTTTTAAAGACCCATTATCACTATAGAAAAATCTGATAAAATGACTATCATGGATATTAAAGAAGATTATTGTACTTCAATGGACTTTATTATAATGAAATCATTAAGTTTATAAAATAGAATGAACCATAATTACAAATTTAAAAAGCATCACCTGAATAATGTCACTATTAATAATAAAAGTCAATAGGTAGAAACTATTCAGATGATCTGAAAGTGTTACTGTATGGCATCTATTGGTTATTCAAGCTAACATAGATAGCACTAGAGTAAAGTGATGCAAAATATATTAAAATTGTTAAAATTTTCATTTTTAGATATCTATTTTTGTGGCTTTGTATTATTTCACTACTATTATTATATACAATATGCATTATTTGATAACAATATTCAAACTATTTAAAACTTGAAATCATAGATATTCCCTCTGTTAAACAGAGTAGAAAAGGATGTAGATTTTTATTACAGTAAAAAAATTGTAATTGTTATAGATATTATATGTGAATACCTTTTCTAAACATTACTTAACTCACGAAAACATAATATTTTTTATATTAATGAAATCCTGAAGTGTTATAGTGTGGTCAAAGTATGGACTCTCCTAAAGCTTCAATCCTTTCTCAGATTAGGGAAATTTACAGTAGCAAACTCTCCATATAATAGTGCCACCTAGTGCAAGCCATAATTATCATTGGATTCTAAAAGGTTTGTGCACAAAATCTCTAACTAGTATCTACTCATCCAATATCTTGAGATATCCCCAGACGAGTTTCTAAATTGTGTTTTTCATCAGTGAGAATCCTTGAATCTAAGAGCACTGGACATGAATCTTAGGATCTAATGAAACTCTCCAGCAGCCTTTTTTTATGTATTTAGTTAACTATAAAGCTGTAATCCCAAGATGAAAACACAATAAAGGTTTTAATTTAAGCTAATAAACTCATATAATCATACAGATGTGAACCCAGTTATGTATCTATACATTTTAGTATCTTTGGTCAATACCATGACCCACTTATTAGAAAGTCTAATAAGTAATGTTTTTTTCTTTTCTGATTTCATCATAAGTTGATACAAAGATTTGCTCTATGTTTACTTAATAATGGCAAAAGATAATGGTGTTCATGTGATCTTTATTAGTGAAGTTTCTAAAATGTATTGAGTCTCATGCTTGTATGAAAACTAGACAGATTGAACATGTCTTATATCAACACAACAGCTTGATTTATATATAGGAAAACAAAAAAGTTGCATATTTTGGAAATTAGTGATATTAATTATAAAGAGCATGACCCTTTTGCTATCACAGTATGCATCCATGTGCTAAGCCTACAGTGAGACCTAGGATTTTGCTTTAAGAATAAACTTGGTAAATCATTTAATGTTCATTATAGAGGATAAGAGAAGAAAGCAAAATTAATCAACACTCATCACCCAGATGTTAAAAAATCTAATGAATAATGCTTTCTTCTTTTCTGTTTTTATGAGAGGTTGATATTAAGATCTTTGCCTTGTAGGATACTTTTTGAAAACTGTTTTAATTATTAATGGCAAAGGTCTAGAAATTTTTAAAATACATCCAAATGAATACACTTTCAGTTGTTCATCAAACAGTTAGTTTTGGTTAAGAAAGTTAAATATAAAGTATTTAGTGGCTATAGGAGTATCATATAATTAGATTCTGTACACTAATTGATACTAAGAATCTCAGTGAAATTTATATTTTTTATTTAGATATTTTGATTAACCTTGACCAAAATTTGTTACTTTATTTTGCTCATAGACTTTTTCAAATTGTCTATTCTGGAAGTCATACTAAAATAGAAATAAATTATATCATTAATTACTGTATTTGAATTACAAATGTTAAGTTTTCTACTCAAATATAAATTGGGTATCTAAGCAATAATATAATATTATGACCACTTTCCTATTTTCAATGTTAGTTTTGTTTATTTCTGATCACATTATTATATTTTATTCCAGTATTTCAATAGTTAAAGTCACATCATAAAGTATAATAACAAAAAACATAGATGAATGGTATTGTTCAGGAGTTCATAAGCAGTTTAAGCACCAGAAATGATAGAGCTGAGCTACTATCCATGAATGTTAATCTTATGAATCCACTACTCTATCACTGATCACTATTAAGATGCATAATAATTATTCTAGAGAGAGCAATATAAAAGACAAGTCTAGTAAGTACTAAGATTTTATCAGTCTAATGAGTCAAAGGTAAAGCCAGTGTAAATTTTAAGTTGTAAAATAATATATAGAGAACAAAATCTACTAGATATCAGTTTATATTATATTCTCTGCCCAAAAGCATGAAGAATAATAATAAAATTCTACAATCAAGAAATAACCCTTGATCATTGTGGTGCTATTTCTTCATACTCTCTACAGAGTCATAATAGTACTATGTCAATTTTAGATTGATGATATAAAATTTAAAAATACATAAAAAACTAAGAAATCCACAAAAGCAAAATGCTATTAGCAGCATATGAGATAATGGATAAAATAATCGATAAAGAAAATAAGAGAGCTAATACAGTATCTTAAATTCTGAATAAGGTATTATTAATAATGGCTAAACAGATTTGCTACTCTACACTATGAGGTCCCCATGCTAGGTAGACACTTAACAAGGTGTAAGAAGCAAGATTTGAATCTGGCAGTATGAATGGTTTAAATACTGCAACACATTTTTAACTTGATGTTACTTCATTGTATTATAAAAATGTGATTCTGCTTTAAAATAATGAAAAACGTGTGTGTCATAAAATTTTTATCAAAAAACTAAAAGAAGACAATAAAATATTTCTTAAACCTAAGAGAGATTAATCATAGACACAACAGTTTTAATTAAAAGTTATTTTAAGATGTAATTTTGCTCACACAAAAATACTTTGTTCATTGAGGTAATTGTTTAGAACAGTTAATTTATTTTTAATCACATCAATTTTTTATTTCTAATATATAATAATACTTTGGTTTAAAAGTGAGTTAAGCAGACACATTATTACATCACATATTTCAGCTATGATATAACCAGGCAAACAAATAATCATAATATTATATAATATCAGTGTGTGTCTGACTTACCTTTAATCCAAAATTTTGGATTATTATATATTTTACATAAAAAATTAATGTGGTTCAAAATAAATGAACAGTTCTAAGCAATTAGAACAAAGTATGTTTGTAGTGAGTAAAATTAATTTTGAAATAATTTTAAAAAAAAACCTGTTGTGATTATGGTTAACCTCTCTTATGTTTAAAAATATTTTATTGTCCTTTTCATATTAATACAAAAAAAAATCTTTTCTTTGCATTATTTTAAGGAATTTTTAAATTCTTACAATAAATGGCAGTAAGATCAAGTTTATATATATATAATGTATGCAGAATTCGAACTCAGACTGTCACATGACCCTCAACTCTCCAAGCCATCTCATATTGCTGACTCACCTGATCACACTCATGTTGAAAGATAAATAATCACCAATATACATATTTCATGCTAAACCAGCAATCATCAGGTAGTCCAGATTACTATCTCCACATATATATATAAACAGTGCTCAGCTTTATATTAAGATAGCCAATCTTCATACTTTAATGGACAGATTTCAAACTACTCCAGCTCACAACTCTTCAGCCTTCCATTTCATTGAGTGTAAAAATATTAATAACAAAAATATATTGCCAATACAGCTAATTAAATTTTGATTTATAAACATAATTTTATTATATTGCTGAGTAATAATATAATGAATTCATTAAATTTTTCATAATTTTAAATGCTAACATCATAAACAAATTGTATAATTTGCAATAACAAAGGTACCACCAATGATTGTTATTATTGATTGTTCACAGTTACTTCACTTATATTCGCATGGAGAACTTAACATCTATAAAATATTTTTATTATAAAAATATTATGTGATTCATTCTCAAAAATAAATTATATATAATGTGACCTATATTTATTTTTATGTTTACTTTATATTTTTAATTAATTTATTATGTTACTCTTTTACTTATTAAATTATCATTAATATTTTTTTTATTTATTTATGCAGTGCAGATGGAAATTACGAAGTTACCTATCACCCTAATGTTGTTATTTATCATCAGGGAAATGTTCTATATGTCCCACCAGCCATATACAAAACTTCTTGTCTTATAGATGTTGAGTTTTTCCCCTTTGACCAGCAAGTTTGCTCCATGCGATTTGGTTCATGGGTTTATAATGCGAATGAGTTAATATTAAATATTGAGGGGCAAGAGAGAATGGTATTAAATGATTATGTAATAAGTGGTGCATGGGATCTTATGGATGCAATAGGTATCCCAAACTTCTATCGTGAACATGGTCCAAAAAGGGATATAATCTTCTATTTAACAATACGAAGGAAAACTTTATTTTATACTTTAAATTTAATAACTCCATGTGTATTAATATCTTTCCTAAGTGTTTTACTGTTTTACCTTCCTGCAGATGCAGGTGAAAAAATTACTCTTGGTATATCAATTTTATTGTCCTTAGTGGTGTTTTTGCTATTAGTGTCTAAGATCTTGCCTCCTACATCTGTGTCCTTATCTTTAATCTCTAAATATCTTTTATTTGCATTTGTAATGAATATAGTTTCCATCTTAGTAACTATTATAATTATTAACTGGAATCACAGAAGTCCAGTTACACATAAAATGCCCAAGTGGATAAAAATATTATTTTTAAAAATTTTACCAAAACTTTTATTTATAAGACGTCCTATAAAAGCTCGTATCAGTTCTAAATTATCAGGAGGATTCTGTAGGACCTATGGATCCCCTTCACCATCAATGGAACTTGTAATTGCAAACCCATTACCCTGTCGATCG
Source organism: Epiperipatus broadwayi (assembly GCA_028023455.1). Classification (NCBI taxonomy): domain Eukaryota; kingdom Metazoa; phylum Onychophora; class Udeonychophora; order Euonychophora; family Peripatidae; genus Epiperipatus; species Epiperipatus broadwayi. Next base: position 4,223,703 of record JAQFVV010006272.1, read on the forward strand.
ATAAAAAAACCATCTTACACAGAATTATTAAGTAAAATGTGCTCCCAGGCTAAAAAAGTAGCAGAGGCATCACAGTTTGTAGCAAAACACATGAGAGATGAAGATGAATGCAATATGGTAAGTAAAAATATTAATCTATATATAATTTATAAATTATATATCTGCATATGTAATAATATTAATATTATTTTCCGTATATCTTTTATATAATTTTTACAATTTTTTAAGCATCCAAAATTTGATGAAAAATATCAACTAATCTTTTGCTGGAAAAATGTTTCTTCAATAATCTGATGCCATACGCAGCTCTCGAACCTATAGAGATAGAAACACATTTTTTATTTAAATTAATGTTATAAATATACAGTACACTTAAAGATATTAAAGAGAAAATAATCTATTTTGATTTTAAAAATAACAATTGTTAATATACTATTTTCTGCATGTTTGTGTGTTTATAGATGAAATAGTCACAATTATTTCACAAATAAAAATGTAAAATGTTTCTTTGTTTTTTAATGGAGAAAGGTATTCTCTATATAAGAGAATAGATCATTCACAGGGAAAAATTTACTAAATGGACACAGTCTTAAAAAGTCACTAGGCAGACTTAGTCTTAAAAGAATTCCAATTGCTATCATAGTTGGTCACAAACCTTATAAGAAATAAATTTGATTGTATTGGAATGTGAATGAACAACCTTAACATCATCCATAGTGATAATAGTTATCAGATAATTTTTAGAACTGTCCAGTGACTGAAATTTCTTTGTAAAAATATCTTCTCCTGTCCTTGGATATAACAACACTAAAAACATTTGACATATATATAATATAATAAATTATTAACAGTGATAATAAATCTTACAAATAACTACTATAAATCAGTACTTTCAGTTATTTTCATAACCATCTTCAACTGAAAATCTTTTAAATTTAATGGAAGTAAACATCATCATGTAATATCCCAAGATTCAAGAATTTTAACATTCTCACTTTGTCTATTAATTAAATACTTCTTATTTCTATTTATCAAAATGTCCTCTTTGATTATTTTTTTATTATAGTTTCTTTTATTATGAAGAATTTGAATATTTTTCAAGTTAAAACTGAAAGTAAAATCATTTCATTTTCAATCAAGAAAAATAGATATTATTATTAAAATATTATTACTCTTATTTTTATAAATTTTCAAAAAAATTAATGTTTTTTTAACTGTTCTCAATACTATAATTTTATTCACCTTTGTATGAAGCTTTGTATTTGCATGAAATTTGATTTACAATATTACTTTTTTATTTCAAAGGTATTATATTTTTTTTAATTATTCATCAATCTATTAACATTAAATAGAATACAAATTAAACATTATATAATTCTCTTTATGTATTTTTAATGAAGTTAACTTGAGCATTTGAAATAGACAGAATAGATATCTATCTTTTTTCGTTAATTGCTTGCTTCTTTAATTAAATTATTATACTTTTTTTAAATTGACAAAAAATGTATCAAATTTGTCTATTTTTCTTTCAAACTTCAATCAGCTTTTTTGGAAATTTTTCAGTATATAATTCACAAAATGTTGAGAAATTTTTTTACAAAAGAATAGATTGAAGATGGATGTTATAATAAACAATTTTTTTCATACTTTTTTTTTTTTTAAGTGTCATAGCATCGGCCGGGACGCGAACCTGCAACCCGGGCAACTGTCTGCAAGTGCAAGGCAGTCACGCTGACCTCTCGACCACCAATGCAAGACTATTTTTTTTAATACTTTATGTCAAATTTTACAAATATTAACAATGTAAAGAAGCAAACAATTAATGATAAAAATGAATACCCATTCTAAATATTTAAGTGCCCAAACTAACGTAATTAAAAATATATAGAGAGAATTATATATTTCATTTTGTGTACTACCTAATGATAATAGATTACAGAATAATTCATAAAATATAGTACCTTTGAAATAAAAAAGCAATATTGTATATCAATCATCATATAAATGTCAAGCTTCATACATAAGTGAATCAAGGTATAGTATAAATAAATGGTTAAAAGAACTCGAACTTTAATATAAACATATAAGAAATAAGAGTAATAATGATTTAATAACAGCATTTGGTTTCTTCAATCATGAAAAAACTTGTGATTTTATTTTCAACATGGAAAATGCTACAATTCTTCATGAAGAAAGAAACCATACTAAAAAAAAATCAAAAAGATAATTAAATAAATAGAAGCAAGAAATCACATGGTGATGTTTATTTCTTCAAATTTAAAAGCTTTTCAGTAGAGAGTGATTGGAAGTATTTCTTTCTATAATAACTATTTGTAAGATTTATTATCACTGTTAATAATTTATTGTTTTATTACAGTAATTAATCTATAACAGATACAATGATTTAAAAATATCAAATTTTCTGTACTCACAATTTTAATACTAATTATTTTAGTTAAATTACTAACTATTTGTTAAACTAAAGTTTATCACTAATTCAAATATAAATTTTAAAACTGAGTTATCTGTTTATTTAATTATACATTACCATATGATATAATTCAATTACAGCAAATTTGACATAAATGATACAACATGATGGAATGATATATGCTAATCAATAATGTAGTTGATAATAAACCTAAAAATGTTGCAGGTGACTAATTGTGCAATCCAAGAGTTCCAAAAGATGTATCATATGAAGCATTAAAAGACAAGTTAAGCAAGTAATTCAAGTCTACTACATCTAAACATGTAGTACATCTGCATTTTTAAAATACATGCCAAGCAGCATGTGAAAAGAGACTACAAGGAATTGTGTAAAGTTGGCAAAGGATGTACTTTTGATATTTAGTTTGAAAATATGCTTCTTGACCACATATTGTGGGGAATTATTGACAATAATCTCATGCAATTGTTGCTGATACATACTTTTGTGATAGTATCTGGACATGCTATTGTTGTGGAGGAGAAGATCATATAAAAAAATAAATGCAAATATAAAAATGATTGATGTTGTACTTGCAGTGTTGAAAGTCATTTGTCATGATTTTTTTTTTTAAAAAGGTAAAAAAATAATCAAGACAATTTACTACCAGAATGATAAAAAAGAAATCAATGTCAAAAAGACAAACAGTAATGGCAATAATCACATCATACTGGATGTTTGTACTTGTGAACAGAAAGTCAGAATGGAGATTCACAGTGGGGTAGATGTGTCTGTTTTGTCACAAAGAGATTGGTCAAATAATGCAAAGAAAAGTAAGAGGAATTTACTAAATGTTTAAACAGATTTAACAACAACAATGATGCATTAAAAAAGATTGAATATCTCAAATTTTGTAAAATGGTGCGGAAAAGAGTTGAAAATGATATAAGAAAGTATAATTGTGAACTAGCAAGGAAAGCTGTAAAAGAGAATAAAAGTCTAAAGAGTGTAAAACAACATTTTGGTATTGGTAGGAAATTTATATCTGCAATAAGAAAAAAAGATGGCATTATTACTAAAAAGAGAGATGACTTCATGAAATATGTAGAAGACTTCTATCAAGAATTATATAGTAGTAAAGAACAAGTGCCTCCTATACCTATTATATCTTCCGAATTGCCCAGAATTTTGACTGAGGAAGTGAGACATGCAATTAAATTTAAGAAGAAAGGGAAGGCTCCAGGTAATGATGGAATTATAATTGATATATTAAAAGAAGCAGGTGAAGAAATAGAATTTTTTTTAGCAAAGTTATATATCAAATGTCTAAATGATAAAGATGTACCAGATGATTGGAAGAATGCAGTATTAATATTATTTTAAAAAGGTGATAAAGAAGATATTAAAAATTACAGACCTATCAGTCTTTTATCAGTTTTATACAAAATTTTTACTAAGATAATTACAACTCGTCTACAGAAAACACTGGATTTCCACCAACCAAGAGAACAAGCTGGATTTAAAAATGGTTTTAGTACAGTAGATCATATCCAGGTATTGAGAGAAGTTATAGAAAGGACAAATGAATATGAGTTGCCATTATGCTTAGGATTTGTAGATTATGAAAAGGTATTTGATTCTATAAAAATTTCTTCAGTGATTAAAGCATTGGATCATCAAGGTGTAGATCCAGGATATTGTCATATTTTAAAGAATATTTATAAAAATGCAACAGTAACAATTAGATTACATAATGATAGTAGGAAAATAAACATTGAAAAGAGTGTAAGACAGGGTGACTCCATATCTCCAAAACTTTTTACAGCAGTGCTGCAAGAAGTATATTGTGGATTAAAATGGGAAGCTAAAGAAGTGAAAATAAATGGAGATTATTTAAGTCATTTAGATTTTGCAGATGATGTAGTTGTTTTGTTTTTTTTTTTTGTTTTTTTGTTTTTTTCCATGTGTCATAGCATCGGCAGGGACGCAAACCCACAACCGTCTGCAACCAACTACTTGCTTGCATGGTGGCTACGATACCTCTCAGCTAACAACGCAAGACGATGATGTAGTTGTTTTTGAAAATGATGCTTTAGAGCTACAGAAAATGTTGCAGGAGTTATCAGATGAAAGTAGGAAAGTAGAACTAAAGATAAATGTTAAAAAGGCTAAAGTTATGATTAATAGATTTTCTCAAAATATGAAAATAAAGATTGATTATGATGAGTTAGAAGAAGTTAACAGTTACAAATACCTTGGTCAGATTATTAATACAGATAGAAACATAATGAATGAAATTAATCATAGAATTAAACTTGTTTGGAGTGCTTTTGGTAGAAATAACTTGATACTAAAAGTAAATATGCCTATGTGTTTGAAAAGAAAGGTTTTTAATAAATGTGTTTTGCCAGTTCTTACTTATGGATCTGAGACTTGGACACTTAATAAAAGAGCAATACAGAGACTTCAGACCACTCAAAGAAATATGGAGAGATGCATGTTGGGAGTAACAAGAAGAGATCGAAAATGCAATGTATGGGTAAGAGAACAAACAGGTGTTACTGACCTCATTGAAAAAATTAAAAGATTGAAGTGGAGTTGGGCTGGACATATTGCTAGAAAAGATGATAATAGATGAACAATTGAAATTTTAAACTGGATTCCAAGAGATTGCAAAAGACCCAGAAAGAGACCACATGTGAGATCGATGGATGAAATAAGAAAGTGTGTAACAGGGGTGATGTGGAAAAAAGAAGCTAAAGATAGGAAAAGATGGATTGAACTTGGAGAGACCTTCATCCTGCAGTGGATTGATAATGGTTGATGATGATGATGTAAATAGGAACCTTATAGAAATACAAGAGATAGCAATTGGATTTGTGGAAGTAAATTTGACAGTTAAAAATCTACTTTTGTATATAGTTGCAAAAGATACAAGTTTGACTCTAGGCAGAAATTAGTTTAAGTCATTGGTTTGTTAGTATAAAAATAATTAAACAAGCATTGGAAGTTTAATGAAAAATGATCACTGGTGCTTCATGAGGTTCTTCAAAAATAAATAAATAGCCAAGTGATATTGAATTAATAGAAAATGCTTAATATGTCATCTATAGATCTAGGAAAATTACCTTTGTGTTGAAAACTAAAGTAAAACAAACATTTAAAGATTTAATAGAGAGAGAAATAACAACACCTGTCATGAAGCATCATGGGAAATGCCCATTGTAGTGATATTAAAATCAGATGGGATTGTTCAATGATTATCATGCAACTCTGAATAAGTATATTAACAAAAGAATGTACTTGTATCTAATATTAAGGAAGTTTTAGCATCACTGCAAAAGCAAGCATCATGTTTTGCTAAGATTGATCTACAGTCCATGTGTCATTCAATTCTGATAACAATAAGAACAATATAATTTTTAATGATAAATATACATTCAGGACTGGTCAGATATAATAAATTACTATGTGGAATAACCATTACCCTGAATAGGTTTTAAATTAAAATGGATAGTTATTATAGGGAATGGAGGGAATCTTTCCGTACCGTGATGATATTTTAATAACTGCAGAAATGATGAGCGAATTAGGTGCATATGTAAATAAAGTATATAAAAGATTAGATAAATTTGGAGTGCAGCTAAATGCCATTAAGTGTATTTGATGCACAAAGAAAATTGAGTTTTAGATCATTTAATTAACTGCAAAGGTAAGTATCCAACTGTCAAAAATGCACCTAAAAATGTAAAGGTGCAAACACTTTTGGGATTGCTAAACATTTTTACGTGTATTTTAAAAGGAAAATCTCATGTAGCTACTCTGCTATATTATTTATTAAAAAAAACAATAGAATTGAGGAGTTGGATAAGATATGGCTTTTAATAAATCAAATGTCTTGTTTAACATCAACTCCTTGTTCATTATAGAGATGACTAAGAAAAAGTTGACCATGGATGCTTCTGAATATTTTATATCAGATCTACAAAAGAGAATGCTTGACTGCAATTACTTCCAGAACTTTATCAGCAGCTGAAAAGAACTAGTTAGCTGGATAATAAGGCCCTGGTGATAGTATTTGCAGTCAAAAAGTTTAACCAGTATGAACATGATCATGCTTTCAATATTTATACTGACTATAGACCTCTATGAGGAATATTAGGAATCATGAAAGTCAGCAGATGATTAGATATATAAATATACTAGCGTTTAATCATTTTGAACTCATGAACAATCTAGAAAAAGAAATTGGCCATGCTGATGCATTGTCTAGAATGCCAAATGTGCATGGTATGAGTTATGAACCACTAAAATAAATTATATAGACTTTATGAAATCAGATCCTGATTATTATCTGGTAGAAAAAAATATCCTTGAAGTTAACCAACATATATAGTTCAACCAGTTTAGAACATTTACAATAATTTGTCAATGTATAAAGGATGCATTCTGATGGCAGACTATGTATTGATTTCTACAGAAGAGAGAAAGTATTAGAACTACTGTGTAAAGATCATCCAGGCATTGTCAGAACAAAAGAATTAGCAAGATCATATGTATGATGTTAAACAGACAGTTGGGCATTAAAAAGCTTGTCAATCTACTATCAAACTACCCTCAAAGGAATAGGTATCATGGCCACAAGCTGTATCATGCAGAAAATATACATGGATCATTCTGGGCTCTTCAATGAGCACATTTTTAGTAATCATTGACTTTATTCAAAATGGTTGTAGCATAAAGTAATTAAAGTACAAGAACTGTGAACATTGTAAGAGTGTTAAATGAATTATTTGTGTGCCACAGGTTTCCAGAAGCTATCATTTTAGACAATGCACCCAGGTTTGTTTCATAGCAATTAAAAGATATTCTTGCTCATAAGGGGATCTAGTATGTTTTAACACCCCTGTATTACCTGAATCAAATGGATTAGCCAATAAGACCATGTAGTAATTGAAATATATTTTAGGTGAAACACAATATAAAGATATTTATGAACCCTTTAATGGCCACATTGTTTTTACAACATTTATGACATGATTACTATAATAAATACCTGCTGAAAGATGATGAGACAAAGTTTTCTGACTCACATATCACTGGTGGTCTCTGGTCAGAGAAAAAGGAGAATGAATTAACTAAAAACAGTCAAATATAATGTAACGGAATATAATATCCCGTCACATTATTTTAAAATTAAAATAAAAGACCATAAATAAAAATTGATTTATTAAAAAGAAAAAAAAACTTAATTTAAAAACTGTCTAACGTATATATAGATCGCATGATGGACAACTTTAAAAACTTTTAAAAAATAAAAATATTTGAAAGTAATTTTTTTTGTAAAAAGTAAAGATATAAAGATTGATATTTTAAAAATAGAAATAATGTTGATTTCTATAGTCTTAGAAAATGGAAATGATTGTCTTATTAATTAAATGATTGTTCAAAAGCAAACTACCTCGTGAGGCATGTAAAATAAATTAAATGGTCAGATAAGAGAATACAAAGGAATTAAATGACCAATCCAAACACGAAAATGACAGCACGGACCATAACTGAAACACGAATGGATTAGTGACGTCTTGCTCGTTGAATCTCAAGATCTAATGATAAGAGACTAATAAAAATATAAAAGCCAAATTATTATTATAATTGTTATCTTAGAGCTGACTATGAATAGATCGTTATAACTAGCTATATTGCAGATTTTCACGATGTGGAAGTCTGCAATAAATTTAATTTTCCGGACAAACCAGCTGAGGCCTCTGGATGACAGTTCCTGACCAAATGCATGGCAAGTCGCAGTTTCATTTCAAAGAAGGACAAAATCTACGAAAGTGATCACGAAGATGGACTTCTCAATCTATTAAATCCGTAAAGTATGAACTATTGTGTCTATCTAATAACTTTCCTAAAATTGCAAGTAATTAATAACTGAAAATAAGAACTCTTATCTGACTTAAAGAATACAAATTCAATTATTGATATTTTTTATGTAGGTGTTTAAGCAATCATTTCCATTTCATTTTTTTGTGTGTGTATTATGTTTTAACTAAAATGTATTAAATTTAAAGTTGGGTGTAGATAGCTGCATGGATAAAGATTAATAACTATGTTTAAATTCGTTTATGTTTAATTTAAGGGATTTTAATTTCAGGCTATTTGTTTCGTGGTTGTGTCAGTGCTAGTGGAGAGATATATAGACATTTATATTAATGTAATGTGAAGCGTGTTTAGCATACAGGGCAACGTGCCCAACTGAATGCATGACCCCAAAGAGGCAGTCATATCGTTGAAAATGGTTGCAGATGTATTTCCTGCACCATTGACCCCTCCTAGCTCTATGGACAGGGATTTATAAGACGGCAGAAAGACCGCTTTCCCCCATACATAACACTCTTTAAAAAAAAATTTATATACATGATTTCTTAGTCTGACAGAGGCACTTTCCTGATCTAAACCTGGATCATTTCCTTCAAATAATATCACGCTGCCAGATGCACATTCCTGTGGCGTGATTTTATGCTAGCATCTTCATATTGCATTGATTGCTACTATATATCTGGAAGCAGGCATTGGGTTGACTACAAACTTTTAGTCTGAGATTGAATGAATGTTTTGATAAGTTTTAAGTGAAAAAAAAACTGTAGACTATCTATGCTCGACATGCTAAAGTAAAATATAATTTAAATATCCATCTGTGCGATCTATTTAAAATAATAATAAATTTAAAAAAATTATTACTGTTAAAATCTAAAAATAAATTTATTCCTCAAATTTTAAATGTGCGTTAATAAAATCTATTTGTGTGTTAATTACTGGCAGTGGCTTCTTTTATTTTATTGTTTTAAATATTAATATATTTTGAAAATCCAAATCTATTGAAACTTATAAATATTTAAAATCTCTGCTACTCTATGAGCTAGTGACCTTGGGCAAACGGTCAGAATAATATATATATAAGAATTTTTTGAATCTTAACTTACGTATCTGCCTACTATATAAATTTTTCTAGGTTCAAATGCCTAGATGGCGCCCAGGTAGTGTGGATATGTCAAAGGCTCTTTTCATTGACCGTTAAAATAATATAGATAAAATAATATGGTTATATGATGACCCCTTGAGAGTAAATAACTATCCTGATAAATTTTCAGAGTTACCATTGAAGGAACCATTTAGTGCAGGGCAGACTGTTGTAGATAGCAGAGAAAGTAAATTGGAAGAAGAATGGTCTGTTGCACCACAGAGACAGGAGGGAAATCAAAGAAGGCTGGAATGGTTTAAAAATTATGGGTGTGGTTAAACATTCCACTGATTATCTGGAGTAAGGGGAGGAGTGCTCTGTCTGACTATTAAAATAATATTATGTATGTGCTTGTGTATATTTTGTATATAAAAAAATAGTCAGACAAGAAATAATCTCCCTATTGGCTATACACCCTAGAAAATTAATAAAATATGCAGATTACTCAGATATATGCAGAAGTATTCATCTATCTGACTGTAGTACTGTAGTTTGTAAGAAATAGTGTTTGCTATTAATGAGATATAAATTTTTGAAATTGCAAAAGGATTGTCTAGTAAGCCAATTGTAAAGATGGATAATTATATGTGTTCATCTACATAATGTTAATAAACTCATGTCTGTTAAGTTTCACCACAATGTTATGTTTTGTTTTGGGTTTTTTTTATTGGAACATTTGATGCTTATTCAGTTGGTAACAGGTTAGCCTGGATATAATAATTTTAATTGCATTCTACTTAGTTAACTTTTAATTACACTTAATTGATTCTAATATTTTTATTTTATCTATAATATTTTTGCATATCAATAGTTTAATTAATCTAGAGATTTTTCAATGGTTCATGCCAATTAAATAAAAGGTAAGTATATCTCAAGAGGAATTGCTTTTTGTTTGCAATACATTCCAAAAGAGTTATTTTAGTCTTGCATTGGTGATTGAGAGGTCAGCGCGACTGCCTTGCACTTGCAGGCAGTTGCCCAGGTTGCGGGTTCGCGTCCCGGCCAATGCTATGACACTTAAAAAAAAAGTTATTTTAATTTAAGTGATAATGACAACTATTTTACATATTAAACAGCAGGGTATCTGCCAGATACAAAGTCTTACATGTTGAAAAGGTTTACTATGGCCATTTCCTTGGCTTATCGACAATTTAACTCACAAATATGATCTTATTTTTAATATTATTAAATTCTACACTACACATAATATATGTTTATGTTATTTATTATTATCTTCTAATATTCTATTAATAATTTGTATAATGTTTTTAATTGTATTACTATAACATATTTTATATCACTGAATTAATGCTTTTAAAACTTATAAAATATGTAAATATATACCTTGAAATTTTATATTTGTAATATTTACTTCATTATATTTTTCAGATAAAAGAAGATTGGAAATATGTTGCTCTTGTCATTGATCGCTTGCAATTGTATATATTCTTCATTATTACTGCAACTGGGTCCATGGGGTTGTTGTTGAATGCACCCTATATATTCCAATCAGTTGATCAACATAAAGTGATTCAGACTTTATCTGGAACCAATGAACCTCTTTAAAAGCTGGGGAATAGTTTTTCCCAAAATAATTTGAAAGGAAAATGCAGGAGTCTTTCGGAAAAACAAAATGGCTTCCAATCCCTCTTTTAGTTAAAATTTATATATATATATACATAGTTAGCTCTTCAACATTGACAATCTTTAATATATTATGTTCTAATTATCATTCCAAATTATTTATTTATTTATGTTTCTTAATAATTTGTTGTTCCATGCTTTTTGTATTCATGATATTATTATTTAAATCAACTATGTATATAGAAATTTTACTATTTTCTCTTACTAAAGAGAATATTAAGATCATAGCCACCAAGTGGTAAACAATAGAAACATTTTTATTTAATTCACTTATTTATTTTTTATATAAATATTATTTTTGTTATCTCAATATTTATTATGTGCATGTGCAAATACTTAGCCAGACAGCAGCAGTTTATGTATTTGATTGAAGGTATCAATTTGAGATTTTTAAAATCTTCTCACCAAATATATTAAATGAAAATACAATTTATTTCACTGTTTTAGATGCCTTAATTGTTTCTAAATCTAAAGTTACTACTACATGATTGTATCTTAAAAGATTATTATTTAGAATGTTTTTCACGAAGTTCCTTCAAACTGAAACCATTCCAGACTCCTGCCTTTGATAAATTTACTTTTGATCCCCTCTTCTCAATAAACTTTTCCACCGTTAAAAGAGAATATGGAGAAAGTCATTTACCTGTCATTTACACATCTGCACACTAGGAAAATTTTGACACACAATTCAATATTATAAATAATTGTATTAATTCTCAAAAAAAATTATTGTTTTATTATTTTTCTTTTTATTGTTGTTGAAAGTTCCAGAAATGATTGATTATTTATATAGATTTATTGAAAAAAAATAGAGAAAAATGTCTAATCTTAACTTTAAACCTAGAAATATACGTGTGGGTCGGGCAATATGCAAAGACACATACATATATATTTATGTACATATTTATATATGTTCATTTGAATAAATATATATATAAATGCATAGATAAGTAATATATAATAGACATATATGCGTATATATTTATACATAAATGTTTATATATATATATATATAAGAATTGCTACAATTTCATCTCAAGTGTCTGACTTTTTGCTATATAAACAGCAGACGTATATTCATAAACATTTATATGCATTCTAATAATTTTATTAATTCCTTAAATAAACAAGACTATTAAATATGTATCAGTAAGAATACACATTAATATTTATGAAAAAATAAACACCTTATGTGCATATCTTAAGAATAATTGGTATATGTCAAACCTTTTAGTCATTTTAACAAACTTACAAGTAACATCCTCTTTCATATCAACACTAATCCATTCGTCATAATTTTATAAATATTGCTATACATTTACATACATATATCCATATGCAAATATGCATACATTTATATATATGTAACCATACATTTATATGCATGCTCGTATATATATATATGCAAAGAGAAAGGAAAAAATTATTTCAAAAATTACTATGACCAAAAAATAAAAACATAAAATAAGTACTTTTTATTATAATCATAATAGTTTGCAATTTCTTTCCACCAAAGTCCAATGTTCTAGTATCATTATAAACCAATCAACTCGGTATTTTGATATATACAGTAATTATTTGAACTGCTAGAATAAAATACGTTAATTGGGATTACCGTCTTAAACATTGAATAATAATTATTCGTATTTACTTGTACTATCCTATAGCCCAGTTCAGACGGAGAATTTAACATTTATATATATATATAATCTAACACATATATACACATACAGTGCTCTTTATGTTTGTATACATTTTTTTGCATAATATAATATCATTTCGTATATCAAAGCACATATGAATCTTGAATCGACATATGTAAATATAAATATGTGTGATATGTGTAAATACATAAATATACAACTATTGATTGTTAGATTTCAGATTACTGTCAAAAAATAATGGTTTTGTTTCAAAATTATTTTAAATGTCATCAAAGAAATTTTGTTAAATTGGATGTCAGAAATAAACATTTTTCTCAAGTTTTAAATCTTAATAATTATTAAGAGGATTGCTAATAGAATTTTTTAGCAGCTAAATTTATACTGTTCTTTAACCACTATGGAAATAATGGACATTATATATAAAGGATTTTGATTGTAAATCATTAATGGGAAAAATAAGTCCACTTAAAGTAGGGATTTAATCTTCATAAGAATAATGGTATAAAGTTTAATTAAGATTTCCCCGCAAGAAAAGTTAAATGTTTTTTTTTTACTACTCAAGTGATTGCAGTAAATCACATGAAATGTCAAATAATTTTAGTCATCTTTAATATAAAAAAGTGATATTTTTAATGAAAATAATTTTTAAATAATTTTAATTGATTGTATTTTTTATTTATTTGTTGACTTTTTAAAAAGTCTTAACCTGTACTGAAATGTAAAATTATATTCTACAAAAGAACGTGTGATCAATTAGAAATTATAGAATGTTAATATTTAAAATTGTGACACTATATTTTTGATATAGTGCATCTTTATCAATATATATTGAAAGTTTTAATGCGTCTGTGTGTGAATTTTTCTGGATAGAGTTCAATTATGACATAACAAGCAAACAACCAATTAAAAATTGGCAATGATAGTTATTAAATATTTTTAGAACAAATCTTTTCCATAAAGATTTACATATAATAATAAGAAAACTTTCATAGATTGATAGATATAAATATTAAAAGTTTTATAAAAGCTTTTTTTGTATTTTTTTTTTTTTATTAGATAAGATTTCATATATTGTATCACCAAATAAATCAATTAAAAATTAATCACGTCTTCTAAAAATAATATTAATTTCTCTGACTCTTATAAATTATATATGATTTATAAGAAATCAGATTTTAAATGTTTTTTTTTTTTTTTACTAGATGATGCAATTTAAGTATAACTTACAAGTTTTTAATTGTTTTTGTTTTTTGCTTAGGCACACTTTAACTAAACTCTATCTTAAAAAATATACAAAATCTCATAAAACTGTCAATATTGTCAAGCGTTGGTGGCCTAGTGGTTTACATAGCTGCCTTCCAAGCAGCTGGCCCGGGTTCGCTTCATATGAAAAAAAAAAAAACCTGTCAATATTGCACATATATGGGACATAGTTTAGAACTTCATTATTGTCAGAACAAAATATATCAGGTTGTTTTAGATTTTAAAAAAGATTGATTCACCGAAATAGAACAATTCTAAACCTAGACAAATAATTAATATTTGACTTAAGTTTCAGTCATCTTTTCTCTAGACAAATTGTCTTTCACAATAGCTCTCAAGAAAGTATTAGCTCTGATGAGAATGAATGAAACTTTTAAGGAGCATTTCTTGTCTGTAAAACAAAATCTTTTTAATGATTTTTTTTTTCCATTGAACACTTTCACAATGCTTATTTTAATTGTGTATATAAAGAACAATGAGAAGTGTTTGAATTATATTTCATTTTAAATCTTTATAGTTAGTAGTAACTTTAAAAATAAAGAAATATTGTTGTATTAATTTTTTTTTTAATCTTATTGGATACAGCTAATCAAGTCAGTGATTTTAAACTGCAGTTTATTTTAATCAGATTTTGATTAATCTTTTACAAAACCCCATAAGCACAAATTATCTTGCATGATGTCATAATGAATGCTGGACTTGTCCACCTATTCAGCTGAAGCTTGAGTCTTCACTTCGGAGCCCCAGGGGTGGAATCATTGGACTTTAGATAACTTCTCGGTGGTTGGGCCATGTAGACCCATGTATAGATACATATTGGGCAAGATTATAGTAACCCTTTTGTGGACGTAATTGTTGTCTGAAGTGTGTCCTTTTGTAAACAAGATTAATAATTGTTTGGGTTTTTTGTACATTGAATGCTTTGCAATCACATGGGGTAATTAGACCCAAAGATTTTTATGTAATCTTTGACAATAAAGGTTGCTTTGAAAGATAATGATTTACATGTGTAAATATGAAGCACTATTTGAGAATACTCTAAGAATGACGTTTATTGTATATATGCCTTCTATGTTTTGTGTATTACATGTATAAATTACAACTAATTTAAACTCCTCAAGTTTTCAAACAATTATGCATGTATTTAAAAAACTCACTACTTCTATAAAGGATAATAAATATATTAATACTACATTTGTGAAGTGAGCATCAAAAAGAAAAAAAATTAACTATAATTGTTTGAGTCATATCTTGAAGTATTTATTCTACATTTAATATCATAATATGTTCTGAACAATTTCAAACGTGAATGAATTTATGAATAGAGAATTTATAGTGATTAACTTGAATGATCAGGCAATAAAAGACTTGAGTTTTTGAATTAATATTTTGAAATTTTTAGTATAGCTTTGCTATAAGCAAACAGTTTATACTTTGTGGCTAATTATGAATCAAAATATATAAAATGCGCTAACACGCACAAGCACACAAAACTAAAAACAAATAAAGAAAATATATATTATTTTTTTATTTTAATATTTATTCCATTAAATGGTTAAGCGCTTTCAAGGATCAAAGCCCTCGTAATCATAGCCGCATTACAAAGTAGTGATGCAAATTTATGCAAATGAAATGATTACGCATTCCATTTCTTGGATATTTTGTAGCAAGAGTCTTTTCTATTGATGGTGTCACCATCTCTAGATATAAAGATAGCTTCTTTTATCTTTCTTTTAAGATCGTGCCACTCTCTGCACACCACCACTGGATTTCCCGGTTGGCAATCGTGCCCAGCTGAAGTGCGGTGCTGCACAAAAACTGAACTATGAGCAGTGTCCACCAAAGCTTTATTATAAGAATAAGTGTGTTGAGATAGCTTTGTTAATTGAAAGTCAAATAGGCAAACACAGATAAAATTAAGAGTTATTGAAACCTTAGATATGATTGTCATATATATAAACAAACACAATTACTTGTGTGCATAGCTACTTTTAATATTTCAATCAGTGGTCTCATTTTCTTCAGCAAATACAGCTAAACAACTTCCTTCAAAAATTAAAGATTAAAAATCATTTGCATATCTAATAAGGTAAAAAAAATCCTATAAGTTAATAATCTTTTTTATGGAAATATCTTAATCATTTCTTTTCAAAAAACAAAAAAACTTCAATTATTTTCTTATCAAACTTTTAAATATTCATTTTTAGTTCTACATATTAAAAATGAAAATATCTTACTTAATTTTTCCCAAAAAAAACTAATTATTTTCTTATCAGAACTTTAAATAACATTTTAAAATATTTAATTCCTTAAAAAATAATAATTCATTAATTAAAAAACATAAATAATAAATATACAAAAACAAAATATGTTCATAATATATTACTTTTGTGTAAAAAAAAAATATACAAAAAAAAAAGAAATTGCAAAAAATGATACAAGAAATTATTCAATACAGAGAGCGTACCAATAGCTTAAACAAGCTCTTAATTAATAAATAATGTCACGTAATATATGACTTGCTTTTTTGATTAAGAAATTATTGTGTATTCATATTAAATCTCTAATATAAGAAAAATATTTTATTGGTTAACATATTAAATAATAAACAATAATTTATAAATAAAACAAAACATTTGGAAACTAGGTAATTGAAGGATGTAATATTCATGTTCCTACCATGATGATGTATGTTATATGATCACTCTTAAATTATCAATTAAGTGATATGGTAAATTGAAGTGCTTAAAAACTAGCCTGTCTTCATTTTTATGTAAAATATCAAGTCTATAATTAATTAGACTATCATAATATTGACTTATATAAACAGTTTAAGTATTTGCTATATTCTATTAAATACATTAAGTTTACATTTTCATATTCTTGAGAATATACCATTTAAATTCATTAATGTATTAGTTTGGACTATTTTTATAATAATAATAATAATAATAATAATAATAATAATAATAATAATAATAATAATAATAATAATAATAATAATAATAATAATAATAATAATAATAATAATAATAATAATAATAATAATAATAATAATAATAATAATAATAATAATAATAATAATAATAATAATAATAATAATAATAATAATAATAATAATAATAATAATAATAATAATAATAATAATAATAATAATAATAATAATAATAATAATAATAATAATAATAATAATAATAATAATAATAATAATAATAATAATAATAATAATAATAATAATAATAATTTTGTAAACAAAGATATCTTCTATCTCCACAAGAAAAGTATTCTTTTTCTGATACAAAATTAGTAATAGAATTTGTGTTTATGAATCTATTCTTAAGTGTTTGATGTTTACAATACACAACCTTAGGAAGAAGGTGAGAAATAGATTTTAGATAATCCATGGAATGTAATATGTCAAAATATTTCTGCAATTTGTAATTAATATTTGATAAATCATTGTTAGAAGTAAGAACTAGTGATAAAACTTCCAAATGACTACTTTTTTCGTTAGATAGAAAATGTTCCTTTCTATCAATCTCTGAAAATTTTATAATTGTCTTATCCAACAGTGTTTTATGATATTTCATATTTATAAATTTATTTTATAAAACTTTATTTTGTTAAAAAAAAAAAAAACATCACTGCATATACTTTTAATTATAAAAAAATTGACTTTAGGGGATATTAGCATATGAGTGCCTAGAATTGTTACTATGAAAATGTGAATAGCTATAGCTGTCAGCTAGCTTATATAATATATTAGTTCTAAGAACTTTATTACTGTAAATAATTTCAACATCAAGAAAATTGCTAGGTTACTATGTTAGGAAAATCCATTTTAAATTGGAATAGTTTTATTGAAATTATTTATAAATAAGCATTTATTTTTATAGCGTCTGTATACAATTGTAATTACATTTGAATATCAGCCTTTCAAGGCTGATATTCGAATGTAATTACAATTGTATACAGATGCTATAAAAATAAATGCTTCTTTATATATATGATTAAGTTTCAGTTGGAATGACGTTTAGTAAATTCTAGACAATTTCATCGACGTCATTCATTCAGATATTGTATATAGTAATTTAAAGTGACTGTTCTATTGTCACACTTTCTGTGCCAGTACTTCATATTTGCTCATATATAAATATTTGAGTCGCAGGAATAAGAGGATTCCTTTTTATTCCTGTATAAATACTATATCTTGTATTGGTCAGAAAGTATTCATTTATTAATAACACTCGCAAAGCGTTTGCACAATTAGCTTGAAAGGCTGATATTCAAATTAAAATTATTTATGTATTTAAAAAAAGTATAAAGTATCTCTTCATTATATGGTTATATCATAAAGATATCATGTATACATCTAAGTCAGTAATTAAGTTTAAGTCTAGCATATATAAGTATAGAGAACTACAGTTGATCCATAAACATAATTTGGTGCCAATTTTATTCCTATTGCAGTATCTTGCTTTTGTAAGTAATATATAGAATTAAAAATAAAATAATTGTGTCTATGATTAAATATATTAATCCAATAATCATTTCAATAGGATATGATCATATTTTCTATTTTGTGAAGCAGATTTAAAAGCTTCAATTCCATCATTATGAGATATATTAATATAGAGTGATGTAATGGCTGTAGTCACTAAAAAAAGCCTTCATTTGATAACTAAGGTTTGATGTTTTTTCTAAAATTGAAAGAATGTGTTTGATAAATCATTAATGTGTTTGAAAGAATGAGTGTTGGTAGGACAGTAAATACTTGCTGAAATAGGCCTCCCAGTAAAATCTAGTTTATGGACTTTTGGTACACTATAAAACTTAACTGGTCTGATTTATGGTTGGTAATAAAAACTTATATATATTTCTATCAGAGGGGTCTCTTGTTTTTATATCTTTCAGCCTGGAAAGTTTTTATTTGCAGTAGCTTGTGTTATGAATTTACAGAAATCTGTCATTTAAACACAGCAAACCTTTATGTAATCATATTTATTCATAATTACTGTTAACCCTTCTTTATCAGCTGGTTTTATATAATATTCTCTTCTTTTTGTTAGTTATATCATGCATATTTTTCATTTCATATTAAAATGCTTTTAGGTTTATTATGTTATTTAAGTCTAATTGTCTTAATAATATCCTGATAGACAATATCATTGTATGTTTCAAATAAAGTTTTCTCTGTTGTGGAGGTGTCCAATTAAATTGCATTTTATTAATGATGTATATTTTACTTCCAAAAAGTTATCTTAATCTGAGTTATCTCATAAAATTATTTAAGCCCTGATGTATTTTAAATTCATTTTTTTGCTAATATGATTGGACTGTTGGCAAAAAGATCAATGTTTATTTAGTAGTGAAGATTCTACACCATTAAATATTATGTTAGATAATATGATCTTTCTTTTTAACTAAATCAAAAGATGTGATTTATTGATATTATTACTTGAGTATACTAGGCCGCTCTTGTCTTTCAAAGTTGTTAATTTTGTGCTTAGATTTGTAGAGGTCCCTACTGTCACATTTTAGGCACATAGTCTTAAGGTTATAGCCTTAATATATCAACAAAAAACAAAAAGAAAGATAATATTATTTAATAATACCTAATAATAGAATCAACAAATCAAATTTCTTGATTTAGTTCAAAGAAACACAACAATATTATTTAACATATTACATAGTAATACAGAATGTTCATTACTAAATAAATGTTTATTTTTTTTGTCTGACAATTCAATGATATTACCAAAGGAATGAATTTAAAATATATTAGTCATTAGACAATTTTATTAGGTAACTCAGATTAAGAGAATTTTTGTAAATAAAATATACAACATCATATTTTAATAAAACACAATCTAACTGAATATATCCACATCAAAGAAACATTTTATTTGAAACTTGATTGTTTACCTATTCCTTGCATATTTTTAACAGACTTTATATTTAAAATTTTGAAAATTGTCCATGATAAATATATATATATACAATATAACTTTGTTGCTGATGAGGTCTTGTGATATTTGAGCAACTTTGATCTTCCATCATTCTAATACTGCATTAAACTTAACACAACATATATAAGTTAATAATACATTTACTTACTATGGGTTTTACTATATAAAAAGTTTTTGTAGATAGTTTTTCATTATGATCATCTAATTTTTTGCAGCTAGAATATTGGTGATATGAATTATTACTGGATTATTTCCCTAAAATGTAATCACTTATGTATCATGTACTTTTATGTTAGCATTTTGTTAATTGGGAAAATTAGTTATTCTTTTAATAAAAATTGTGTCTTTTATCAATTTTTTTTTTTTTTGCTATTTCATTCTTCATGTAAAATATTTAAATTATTGAATTTTTTTATTGCTGCAATTTAGCATCTTTAAACACACAAAAAAATGTCTCTTGATCTTTCCATTAAATTATTTTTGGGGGAATACCTGATTCTTTCATGTATGATTAATCTGCACTTCAAGTAATATTACTTTTTTAATTATTTGTTGATTATGCCTTTTAGGGTGTTTAATAACCTTGTTTAGTTCCTTATTATTTGAATTTATGAATTTATATTTAAATTGTTTTATGTTTTGAGACTTTCATTTTATATTCTATAGAGTTATTTTACTCTGTGATTTTGTAACTTGAGAATCAGATTAAGCCAAAAAAAATGGAACATCTTTGTTTTTTTAATAGACTTGTACAATTGGACAATCCAAGGACAATATTTCCACTGCAACTGAAGTGGTTGCCTTGTTTCTTTCAAGCTTATGCCTCCAAAATAGTCATGAGGCACCAATAGAGGTGTTTTGAAAGTTTAACATTGCAGTTAATATAACAAAATTTTGAATAACTAATGGAGAAATGGACTTGTATAATTGGACAATTTTGTGAACAATAATTTAAGCATAAGAAGTTGGATTTATGTGTGTGAGTCTGTAAGGGCAGGTGAATTTTGTGTCACTGCACATCTGGAACCATAAAAACCCGCTCACCTATCCATATATTTATACTTGAATGTTTAAAAATCATATGCACTGAATCAATTGTATGGGTGCAGATGCGCTTGACATGCACCGACACTCCCTAAATTTGTTTGTAACAATTCTTGTTGATTGCATTGTAATATCCAAACTTATGCCTCTCAAATTGTCTTGTGGCACAAATAAAGGCATTTGAAAGTAAAGAATATAAATTATGTTTTAATAAAAAATTAAATTTTAACCATATAAATCTTGTAATAATGGCAGAAAAAATGGTTAGAAATAATTTTTATTAACAGAAGAAAAACAAAAATAAATAATAATACTCTTATTTATACTTAAATATTATACTTGATGAAAGTTACATTATTTCAAAAGTCATAATAATTATGAAGTAACACATGTTTAATAACTAAATTTATTGCATAAGATGTGAATGTTAAAGTCTCTTAATAATTAACATATTGTTATCTTGGCCATTATTTGAGGAAAAATTTTGCATTTCTTTTAATGTTTTTAACAATACTTTATTCTAACATCTAAAAATTGCAGCAGCTTCTTAAATTATTAAAATTAAATATATATTATAATTAAATAAAATTGATTATATATATATAAACAAAACCATACAAAATACTGAACATATAGATCATTATCAATATTTTTGCCAAGTATTATCTTTCTTTAGAAACTATGAGGATCATATAAAAAATATTACTGATCACAGAAAGAGATAAATATTGTAGATTTACGACGCATTATATATATATATAAGATTGAAATATTTCTTTAACAAAGAATAAAATCATACATTTGCTTAGGAGAGGACTAAAAATTAATATTTCTGATTAATTATATATTAATTTAGTGACATTTATTACTTAGTACATATAATTGTTTACTATTGTAATATTTTCCTGTCTATATGTTGTTATAAATTTAAAAAAATTGCTTCTAGTGTATGTTTGATGTCATAGAAATGATTGACAACAATAAGAATAAAATAAATTGTGTGAGAGTTATTAGATACTAATTCTAATGTATTGTTTAGAAATTAAATCTCCTGATTATTTTGCAAAAGTGATTTTATAATAAAGGAGGAATAAGTTTTTTTTAGTTGGATGTCTGCTTATGATCTTATAGGTTTACACTTGTTTAGGACTATGCTAAAAATCTGCATTTTTGATTAGTTACATACACTGTAATTATTTATTATATATAAATACACACACACACGACAAATTTAATAAATAGATAACAAATTATAATTTTATTATGAATATTGATAGATAGCAGCACTATATAACTTGATCACAATCTTGGTAATACATATAGGTAAGTGTGCTTGTGATAAATTTCAGAATTTACAATAATAATCATACTTCTCTTCTTTTTTATATGTATCTGGAAAAAGGATCTTTTTCTGAAGGATAGTTATAAAAAAACTGTTTTTTGTATGCTAAAAAGCTGTTTGTTATTCCATGCTCTTTATAAATGGTTATGATGAAGAAACTGAGAAAAATACTCTTGAATGACTAACACAATAGACAAAAGACTTTATTTTTGGTTTCAACAAAATACTCATAAAGGGATAAAAATAATTGGATTAATGTCATGAATATTACTTTGAGAAAAAAATCTTTTTAGATTCACTTTTTTATCCTTTTACTTTTTATAATTATCTATATCTTAATTACTGATAAACTATTTCAAAATAAAAATAAAAAACTAATCGTTGATATTTGATCCAGTCTTATTGGACTTCAGAAAAATAAAATATTTAAATTTTGTTGACATTATGTAATATTTATCTGGAAGGTAAAAAAAAATTTTCTCTACAAACTAAACTCGTATATGTTATCTTCTACTTCATTCTTTTTCTTTAAGACGATGTAATAAAGCCTTTGATTTAAAGTGGGTTGTTCAAAAATTGTTTTATTTTTTAGTTATTTTTCATTTTTGTATTAAAAGAACTGTTAATTACAATTTATTAACATAGCGCTATATAAATAAATACCTTATTAAAAGAACTGTTTGTCAAACGTTGTTAGCCGAGAGGTCAGCGCAGCCGCCTTGCAAGCAGGTACTTGGTTGCAGACGGTTGTTGTGGGTTCGCCTCCCGGCCGATGCTATGACATATAGAAAAAGAATTGTTGTAATATATATATCACTAATCAGGCTTTTAATACCAAAACACCATTAAGATTTAATGATTGTAGGCTGCTATTGATGATAATCAGGTATGAATTTATTAATTGATCTTGATATCTTTTGTTAAAAGACATTTTGGAATCATAATCTGCTTTTTCACAGAATTCAGCTCACCTTACCCTTGTCTCCCAATAATAGCCAATGTTTTTGGTTAATAATGTCAGTTTTCAAAACTCTCTTAGAATATTTAGAAAATAATCAGTTACCTTTAAAAAAAATGCTTCATATATGTTTTCTATTTAGTGCTGATTAATTATTATGCTATTACTGAATTCAGTTATTGCTCTAGAGTGATTCAACTAGTGGGCCAGAAATTAATCCATAAAAACATTACTAATAACAACTGGTGCTCAAGATTTTTGACTTCACATATATAACTAATCATTTAGATTTCACATTTATGTACTTTTGAATTTATTCTGCAGCTCTTACTATTAGAGGTTATTAAGAAGTATTCTTAATAACATATATATTTTCTTTCTTTCTTTTTTTTTGACTATTGTAAAAATTCACAGATATGGTGCATATGCAAACGTAGATGATAGCTTAAATTTTATATAAAGTATTTTTATTTTATTTTTTTATTATTATTCTTTGAAAAATTCTGACAACTTCAAGTTACAGAAGTAAAAAAAATTGGAGAAAAACGGGTACTTTTAATATAACTTAAGAAAAAAAAAGCATCAGTATTTTATGCTACAATATGCTTCGTAAACTACTTTCTATCAAAGAATTTCTTTTTCCTTGCATTAACACAATTTATAATGCCATATATTATTTAATTTTTCGTAAATGATATTTTATTTTTAAATCATAATTATATATATTTATTAGTAATTATATGTGTTATTTTCATGAAATTGTATCTATGTAAAATCTCCATACAATTTTAAAATATTTTTACTTTAATATATATATATTAATTAACAACATGGTGAGATTACATGATCTAGACAAGTCGTTGGACTATAAAATCCCAAAAATAAATGTTAATCATATGCCAATGCAATATAAAAATCCAGACAATATCTTTCATGATATAGTATTTATCCTCATAATAGAGAATTCTATCAGGTGATTATTATAGCAAATAAGCTTGACTTAATGCATTTAATTATATATATATATATAAACTTAGTGTAATATGCAATAATAAATAATTATTTAAAAACAATATAACATTAGTTATTCAATACTATAAAATAAATATTAAAATTCTAAATTGAATTTCTACTTGGAACACTTTTATCAGCTAGGTGTTTCTTCTATAATCTCCAGTTTAATAATATGAGTAAATCTTATATAGATCTAAAATTTTATTATTATATTGTTTTAAAATAACAGTTTTTCACTTTATTATTTCCAGTGCCTTTTTTTAAACTGTTATTGTTTTTCTTTTCAGTGTTTAGACAGATTAATTATCTTCTTCACAGCTTAATTCTGTTAGTTTTGTTAGTCAGTTAAAATATCACCGAAAGAATCAGTATTATAAACAAAAATGTTCAAAGTAATAAAGCGTAAATTTAAAATTTTAAAATAATTTAATATTATGATATTCAATACAGAGAAAAAAAATGCAAACAATTATAAAATCTGTACATTATTTATTATATATTATTTGTTTTATTTTGCATTAAATATAGATATCATTGATATATATATATATATGTTTTGGTTATAATTAATTAAAGTGGGAATTATGAAAACTAATACTGATTCTGATTCTAGATATCGTTTACTGTTATTTTTAATAAACATTTTTAATGTAATATTTATTTATAGTATTTAATATTGCTGTTCGAACTATTTATGTAATAGTGCTTCATCAAAATACATATAAACAAGATAATTTCTTTGCACCAGTTCCAATCTATATGTGTATATTTAATTGATCCTGCCTTCCATCAATTTGAATAGCTATCTTATTGGTATACAAAAGCAAATGAATCAAAACAGTTATAATTGCTCTTTTTAGGACTATCCTCTTGTACCCTCAGATGTAAATCTCTTCCATTCTCACATATATAATGTTGTCAATATTCTTAATTATAATTAGCAATGGTTTTATGTTTTCTTTAGTAGTACTAGAAAGTTTTATTACAATGAATGAATCTTGCTTTGAAATACAACTTAAAAATACAAAAGATTCTAATCAGTTAATTGGTCAAGGCCCATCCAAACTTTTAATACTATTATTATAATTCTGGTATTTACTCATGATAATTATATATTAACATCATTTTAATCTACATATCTAGAAATTCATGTAAGGTAATCCATTATGCTTAGAATCTCTATTTGTATTAACTTTTATATATTTTCATTCAATTTTATAAAATTAATGCACATGTTGAATATTATAAAATTAATTTATACTGATGGGATATTTTAGAACTCTATTTTTATTTAATTTTTAATAGTTTCATGTATGTCATTTTTATATAATCTGCAAAGTGAACGAATATCTTATAATCGATTCCTCTTATTAGTCTCTGAATTATTTATTATCTCAGTAAAATTAACAATGAACTAGCCTCATCCTTTTCCCCCGCTACATGAATAACTCTCTTATTAATATTGTTATATATATATAATTTATTATTTCTATCTACATATGAATGGTGTAAATTTAAAAAATAAACTAATATTTCTTGAGATGAAATTTGATTTAATCATATTTATTTAATTAGGCCAAGTACCACATAGCTCATTGAATGCTCTATGTCTTCATACTGTCATCTCCAAACACTTAAGATTGGCCCATACTTAAACGTTTGGGTTGAAAAGATAGATGATTCATATCTTTTCATAAAGACTTTATCTTGTGTTTGAGAATGAGAGTATTCACTTACATATAGTTTAAAATCTGTAAAGTGCATGTGTGTTAGCCTGATCACTAATTTACAATTACAATTTATTAACATAGCTCTATATAAATAAATACCTTATTATATATAACATTATTTTAATAAGTGTTTGATAAAAATGTGGTCTTTAAAAGTAAAGTCATTTATATAAAATATAATTAGAAGAAAATGAAATATTCTAGTGCTGCCCCTGTCTGTTGTTAAATTTAATTAAACATCTTACCTTGTGACTTTATCCAATAACTTTAAGTAGACAAAAATGGAAACACTTTTGATTGCTTTTTGAATTATAGTTGAAATGACTTTTATGAATGATGACATTTACATACAGAAGTGATTCCACTTTCATCTGGTTAGCCTCATATGAAGACATAATAGAAGATGTTTAATTAAATTTAATGTAAATGGGATTAAGTGATTTGATTGTGCCTTAAAAACTTAAATGTAAATGATTTTAAGATATTTAATTGGTTTTTAAAATAACTGCATATTAATTGCCATCATTAATTGTATTATATCTGTACTACCTGTAGTTAATGATATTCACTATATTTACTATAAATGTATGCTTCAAAATTTATCAAGCTTTATTTCTCTACTGACTTTCATTTCTGTTTCATATTAATAATCTATTTTTATTCTTTTTTTATAGTTATGCACACCTATTTAAAATTAGAGCTTTAAAACAATGTATTTCATTTATATCTTAATACAATAAGTATGAACTTATATGCATATACATTAATTTACTTGCATATATTTTCTTTGCAATTTTTCTTTTGCTAGTTATGTCATCTTTTTGCTTGATTACATGGTTTTTATTGTGAAATCATTACACTTGCTTCATTTTTCAGTACAACTGATCTAAAATAATATTCATCATGTTCAGACTAACATACAGAGTCATATACCAACATCTTTTTACTTTAAAAAGTTTATTTTTTTTAGAAAACTAGACTAGCCCACTATTAAACCAGTTAGTCTTTAAATGCTTCTTCACAGCATATCAATGTAGTTAGTATGGTTCTCTAATAATTTCTGTTATTTATCAAAACTTAATAAAGATTACACAAATAGTGCTAATAGCAGAAAATGGATGTTAATTATTTACTAAATTATATTCAATTACCTTTTTGTTGGTTCTTTTTATATTTTTTTAATCTTTCAGTAGTATTTTTTTTGTCATCTCTTAAGAAAAACTTGTTTATTTATTTGTTTTTTGGGAGTTTTTTTCAAATTAAATAAATATTTCACATCAATTTTTTTTTACAGTTTATTTAAAAATATAACTTAATACATTAATGTAGTCTAAAATATTAAATTTGCAAGTAAATAAAGAAAAGTAACAAAGTGAAAATAATAAATTGAGGACAGTAGTGATAAACAAAAAAATCTTTGAATAGTAGATATACTTGGTTTGATTTCATATAAATATTTATTTCAATAATTTCCATGTAAAAGTTAGTGCATTAAAATAAAACTATAATGTAAACATTACATAATTAAAAGCAAATATTAATTTTATAAAATAAAATGAACAGATGAAATTAGACTGCAAATTTATTTACAATCTAATAAAAAATAAATCTGGGCATCTGCACTAATAATGAAAAAAGTCACTTATTTTGTTTATTCTTTAATTGTTCACAGAAGAATAGTGATGACTATGGAATGGAATTAACTTTTAGCATCTTCATCTTTTTTATTTTGCCATTAATAAATGTAATGGGAAAAACAATAGCAGCATGATTTAGTGTAAACTGTGATATTGCATTTCATTCTGAAGAAAGGTTTAAAATTTTTTCAATTAAATCTAAACATTTATTTACTCTACCTTAAAATACTTTAATAAATTGATAAGCATAGGAATACATTTGTATTTATTAGAAAATCATATAAGCTATTATTTTAAATCATTATATATATATATATATGAAATAAACATTATTACATATAATGTAACTATATTTATTTAAACTGATTTTATATATATATCAATTTAAATTACCAATATAATTTTATAATATGCTATAAATTAAAATATTAATCTTTTATATTCATTTACTTCAATAGGTAATAATCAGTTTTTAAATATGAAATTGTTATTTTTTGACTTCTGACATATATATTGATACTTTAATTCTATCTTAAAGATTAAATATATCTAAAAAGCAGAGATATATTTCATTTATTATATATGAACTTGTTAAACTTTGTTTTATACTTTTTTGTCAACTTAGCAAATACTTTTGAAGTAGTTTAATATATATATAGACTGTGTGTAATATGTATATACATACTTGTCCCTGAATTTTGTAGAACTCAGATCAAAAGGTGATATCAGTAAAAACATGTAATAAACAGAGAATCTTACTTAAATTATATTTCAACAAAATGAAAATGTGTTATATGCTTATTGTTTCACAATTTGCAGGAAATTTAGTTATTTTATAAAATTTATTTTTCTTGTCTTTTGTTCTGAAAAATCATCAATGATATGATGTAGTTTATGTTCAATAAACGTTGATGTCAACTTACATAATCTTTCTTGAGATTAGAGTTTTTAGGTAAATTTTTAATTAAAAATTTTTTAAAAAATTATATATATATAACAAGCATATTTTACGTTTATGACCCATTATGAAATTTGATGGCAAATTTAGCAAAATGTAAAGTGGTTTTAAATCCTGAAAATTTGCTTCTAATAAAAATGTAGTTGTTTTTTTTTTCTTCAAAAGACTACATTTCTATAGCATTTTGCAATTCTACCTTTCATTTTTTTATTGTAAATTTTCTATAGGAATAACTAATTTTAAAAATAAATAGTAAAAAATTTTAAGCATAAGCTAGATAAGTACCTTATGTAACCAATGTTTAAGGCAATATTATATATATATATAACTAGAAAGCAGGTTTAAATTTAAGGCATTCCTTTCTATCAGCTTGCACATAATCACACACGCGTACATATATATTGCTAAGAAATAGCTTATTATAGGGCAAAGATTTTTTTCCGCTTTTCTCTAAAGAAAAACAGTGAAGAAAATGGAAGAGGACAACACATATCAAACTTCACAAATTCTGTAATGTGATACTTTGTGATATTACTGTCTTATTCCATTTCTAATTAAAAATAACTAAATATTCAATTTTTCACCAATAATTTAGTAATTTATAGATAACTTATTTAAAATATATATATATGCTTGTTTAGATTTTGAAAAATCACTTTTTAAGCGATGTCAGCTTGATTGTTTCTAATTTCAGTCACTGCAACTCCGACTTTTTTAATTCCAGAAAAAAAATTGATTTAATCAATCTAAAACAATTGCATATTTTAAAAGTAATAAAATGCTATAAGTCTTTGTAATCTATTTATTAACTATTATTAATAATCCACTTTCTATGATTTTCATTTTGCTTTATTCTTAAATTTGATTTACAAAAAAAAAAATTGTTAAACATAAAAAACAGAAATGGGTAATATTTTGATAACATATCTAATTTACGTGTTTGATCTCGATTTGCTTACCGCTATACCCATATTCAAGCATAGTTTTGTATCACTGCTATCCATAAATCGTTAAATGCATTTTCTGTTACATGGAAGTTAAATCAGTCAATGATATAGTCTATTATTACATATTAGCAATATTTTTTTAAAAAAATATATAAAGTGTTTATCTTTATAAAGATAAAACATTCTTTAAATATCCTGCTACAGAATAAAAACCTCTCTAGGATTATTCTACAGAGAAACAGTGATAGAGAAAACTATCGTCACCAGAACAGTATAATGTCAGGGTTTGTTTTTGTTTTTTTGAATATGTTTTAATTTATGCCTACTATACTTGTAAGTAATGTAAATAACTATAAACTTGTTTTTGTTGATCAACTTAATTCTTAAATAACATTATACAAAGAGTTTTTTTCCCTTTAAAAAAAAAAATGTTCAAAGTGATTTTAAAGCAAAATGAAATGAACAAACAGTGTGCATTCGGTTTTCCAGCCTAATAAACACCTCTTTTTCTTTGTACAAAATTCTTTTTTTTTTCTTTTTTGTCAAAAAATATTTACAAAGTTAAAAATAAATTGAAAAAATCATTATATATATATGTATTTAATGTACACGGTGTGTTCGAATGAAAGACGATTGGTGTAAAGCAAAGCACAAGGTGTTATTTATGTTATTGATTATTCAAAATTGTTTCTTTGTAACTTAATATACCATTGAATCCTCCGTTGAAATTATCAAAAAAACTTGGTCATTAACTTCTTGATATCCTGAATTGAACCATGATATGCTCTGTTCTTGGCCAGCTCTTATTTAGGAAATTTCAAAAGTCATTAGGATTTGAATCAGAAAAATAAGGTGGAAGCTCAAGCACAATGATGCTTTTTGATTAAAAAAATTGCATACAATTTTGGTACTTCAGCCAGTGTGTTACCAGACAACAATGACCAAAAATAAAAATTTTCACACAATATTCAGGTCCCTTGCACAAAATAATTGGGTCAAAATATCCAAATAATAATTAGCATTTACCATATGAGCTTCAGAAATTTATTCATAGTGAGTAATCCCATTAGAATTTTCTTAAAAAACAGTCTGCAATGTTTTAATTCTCTTTTGCATTTATATCTTTTTTTGTTTTTCTTTTTTGGGAAAATGTTCATTCTGCCCTCTAGTGTTTAATTGATGGCTAATATTGAAAAATATCACATTTCATCACCCATTATGATTTTTAACAAGAATTTCAGACCTATAGTTATTGTACTTTTGAATGTCTTTACTGTAACTCAATTGTCAACAAGTGAGGCACAAAGCATATGCATCCTTTCCCCTTTTTTAAATCTTCCATTACAATGTGATGGAAAGTAGAGTTTGGAATGCCAGTGTGGTAGGTCCTCAATGAGTCTGACAGAAAAGATAGTTGTAAACTTTTTGCATGTTTTTTTTTTTCAATTGTTTTGATGCACTTAGTTATGGATCATTTTCAATGCTTCTCCTGTCATTATTAAATCTTGAAAACCACTTCAAAACATTACTGTATTTCATGGCTTTGTTGCTGTACACAGTTTGAAGCATTTCAAACATTTCAGTACCAGTCTGAATAATTTAAAACAAATTTAATTATAGTGTATTATTCTATCATGAGTTTTTTATAAAGATATGAAATACAATATTATATTTCATGACATAACTCAAAATCTAGAAATTCTGGCATCTTAAAATTTTTGTGGTGATTAGCTCACTGATAGCACTGCAGACAGCTTGGAAAAAGAACAGATCATCTTTTCACTGGGAAACAATCAATGTTATTAAAATTAAATATGTATGCATATGAAAAATATAAAACCCAATTACTTATTTACACAGCTGCTTTTAATAGATATATTTAGTTGTTGTTTTTTATAATATATAAAAATGTGTATGCTGTACTATAACAAAGATTTTTATGATTAAAAGTAAACTTAAAACATTCTTTTGAGAATATTATGTGGAATTTCTTAGAATGCGGAGAACTTCTCCAATAGAAAAAAAATGGTTATTTTTTTTTATATCAGTAATACAAAGGAAAAATACCTTGTAACAAAACTAATTCATTTGTTCTGACCACAGAAATCCTCTCTTTGTGATTTTTTTACTGTGCTTTCTTAAATATGTTATATATGTATATGCCTAAAATTAGAAGATATTTTTATAAACTTATAGATGCAGTTATTAATAATTTAATGGAATTTTTTTATGCATTTTTTAAGATAAACTTCAGCTATAAAATTATCAGATAAATAATTAACTAAAAGCTGGGTTTGCAAATATGTAAAGTATTATAATGGACTTATCCTTATATAATTGCAAAATAGTGAAATCAAAATGTTTCAGTTTTGTTTTAAAGATGAGTTCTACAAATATTGCTATATAGTATGCTTTCATTTTACAATGTCTGGTTTCTAATTGATAAATTGCTCAGTTATGTCATATTTAGATAAAATCATAAAAATTAAATTTACATATGTATATTTAATTACATTTCCATATTCTGTCTTTCTAGATAAAACACAGAATTTAAATATAAAATTTTGATGATGTAATTGTACTGAGTATACTTTTACATTCATGTTGAAAGTTTACTTGGTACAATTATATTTTTAAAATTTTATATTTAAACTCTGTATAAGTATTATTTTATATTAATATATATATATAATTTTTTATAAACTTTATAAATGAAATTACTGAAAAATTAATGAGATTTTTCATCTATTTTTTAATTAGAGCTCAACCAAAATATAATCAAACATAAACTGGATAGACAAACTGAATTTTTTCATCAAGTGCAACAATATTTATATTTGTTTGGAACCTATGAGCTAAAGGGATATAGTAAGTAACAGATGAATACAAATATTATTGCTGGTAGAAATGGTTCAATTTGCCTGTCCAGTCTTTAATTGATTGATTGCTTTGGTAAATCTTGGTTGAGTTCTAAATGATAAAATACTAAGAAAATTGTATTAATCTTTCGATATATATATATATAACCTATGCAGGAATAATGACTTCACCAATAATTCAAACAAAATCAATAAAATAGAAGGCATTATTCACTATGCCTTCCAGATACCAAGTAGTGAGGATTTTAATGATTTTCCATTCTATTTACTTTCTGACTATATATAAATATACACTTGGGTCTCATTTTACGCTATAGATAGGTTCCTCAGAAAACACACGCAAATGAAATCGCACAAACATAGACATAACTTACATTGAAAAAGGAGGGATGTGGTCTGTGATTTTTCAAAATTCACGTAAAAGCAAAGCACCAATGTAAAATTACTTTAAAATTCGCGCAAAAATAAGAAAATAAAATATCACTAATAAAAAATTTCAAATTTGAAAAAAATTGATACAAGACAAACTTTTTTTAACTATAATATTCAATTATATTCAAAATAATATATTTTTATGCATAATTTACAGTACAGTAATTTACATTTTTTTATACATGTTTTAATTATTATGATTTTCTGGTGACAACGTAATTAATAATTAATCTTTGAGATGATTTTATTAATTGTTTACGAAGCTCGCGATATCCACATATACAATCATTTAGCTCTTGTTGGAATTTAAGAGCACGTTAATGATTAGTGTCATTAATAAGAAAATAATAATTGATTACATTCTTTTTTAAAAAGCAAAAACAGAATGTGATTTAAAATGCAAAATTAACACGCACAATGTTTGAACAAATTTACATTATAATCTTGTAAAATTTAATATGTGTATACATAAAATGTGGAAATCATGATTTTAATTTCATTATTGCATAAAATCTTACCATTATAAAGCTCTGAAAATATTGAAATTACTAAGATGAAAGTCGAATTCCAATAATGTGCTATTACTTTCAATATAAGTAAGTGCGTGAAATTTATTATTTAAAGTAATAGCGCATTATCAGAAATTGACTTCCGGTGAAACACGAATCGCGTAACTTCAAAATCATGTTAAATAAGTTCACATAAAAAGAGACCCAGGTGTATATATATAATAGTAAGAAAGTCAAATCATTTATTATTTAGCTTGAATTTAAATCCTGAATATTGGATATTGAAGACAGGTGTACTTCCATTACTTCATTTCAATTGATCAAAAAATACTTTCAAATTTCTATAGAAACTAAAAGCTCCATGACAACTATTTTTAATAATGAATTGGTTATTTATGACATCTTTCAAACTGTGTAGATTATAAATTAATACAAGTCATCTAAAAAAAAGTTCTACATAATAGTAAAAAAATTAGTCTTACTAATTTTTTAAAATCTTATAATAAAGATTTTTTGTCATCAAAAATAGTATCCTATACAGATGGTATATTGTAAAGACTTGTAATTTAACTTTTTATCCCTCACTGAATAATTATTCTTTTATACAAATTATTGAGCATCTGATTGTAAATTTCAGTGGAGTGATACACTTTAGATCATTTTAAGATCCAGTAATAGAAAGTTAAATTTAAACTAAGGATATTAAAAAAGATAGAATAATTATGTTCAAAATATTTTTTCACACATACCTAGATAAATTCAAATTTATAGGCATGACTTTTATAAACAATGTGTTATGCACTTGATAATTTAAACTTAAAAATTGAATTTATTTTAAAAATCAGTTTAATTTATTATTGGTTACTTTTACATAGAAATTATATTACAGTAAAGTTTATTAAAATGAATTACATGGTTTCAGAAAGCCATAAATTATATTATTGGATCATTATAGTTTACATTGAATTCATGCATTTAGAGTTCACTGCCAAGACCAAAGTTATTATCCAAAATTATGCTTAAGTAGGAAAATCAAAAATGAATGTAAAAACATATATAAAATTAATTGTTGTGTATACTATACAGTTACATTTTAAATAAAACTAAAATTTCTTATAAAAGTATAAAATTAAATCATAAATTTATGTATTTTAATAAAACTTTACAGATGATTGATTTCTAGACTTTGCCTTCTTGCAAGATAATATTAAACAGTGATGCAATTTCTCTGTAAGCTTCATCTTGTAATGCTTCCAATTAAAAAATTCTTCAAACAATTGCTTAACCTTTTAACCAGATTTGCTTCATTGGTGCTATTATCTGCCATTTACTTTTGATTAATCTACATTAGCAAGAAAATTTTTTCATTAATTATATAATGATACAAAGTAAATTATTCAAACTGAACTCTTTTTCACTATCTGTCATTAAAAAAATAATATAAATTGTTGATTTAATTATTCTATATTCAGAATTATAATCACTATTTTACAACTTTCTATTTTAGAAGTGTTTTTTCACTTTATTTCTGATTAATTTTTGATACTGATTATATGAAAAAAAAAATTATAAAATTAAAACTAGTAAACTTTAATAAATTGCAAAAGAAAACTGAATTTAAATAAACTTGTGAAGCATAATAATAATATCTAACATTTTACTCAAAGCTGTGACAATATGAAAAGCCTTATGCATTTTGTTGCTCTTTTAGTTAGTAATGCATACTATAACATTTTGTTTATTTTAGGCAATAGTATTCAATGAGTTAGTAGTTTCATAATTAGTGCTTATCTTTCTACAATTTTAATATACTTTCATTTTGATTTTTTTTAGTTTAAACATTATATTATTCAGATTTTAATTTTATAGTACATAGCTAAAATTATTATAATATGCACATCTAGGAGAATATTTTTAAAGAAAAATATCTTTCATTTTAACTAATAGGGATAGAAAAAGTTAAATAAATTAAATAGATAATTTTTTTGTTTTATATGACAAAAATGTTTAGCATTCTAATGTTAATTATATATTTTTGCAATTGTTTTATAAATTATAATTTAATGAGAAAAAGTGTTTATTCTGTTAGTCATTTACTCTTGGAGTCTTCATTGTAGCAGACTTCACTGTATTATTAAACAAAATAGTATGAAAGAATTTAGTAAATATTACAAATACTTATTATGATCTAGCTTCTATTAAAGTTAACTATGGAAAATTTTTAATGAGAACAGTCACATAAAAATCATAGTTTCAAAGATCCTATCTTGATATTAATTAAGTAAAAGCTCAAACTTCATTGATTAATAAATAAATAGTCAAATAATTAGACATTTGGAAAGTCATGTAATGCTCGAGGACCAGAAACAATGGATTGAACTTCAAATCTAGAAAACTTTAACTATCAATTCTGTCATGATATCACTATACTAAACTGAAAATGACGGTAGTAATAATATTTAGTTATAAATGAAACCTAATTTTTTTTAAAAGTATTAATAATAATTCATAATTATCTCAAATAATAATATTTTATAAGCAGTTTATGTTATTATTATGTAAAGACTATAATTTTTAAAACATATCTAAAAAAAAGAGGACACTTATATAAATTGTTGTAAATTTAATGCAATCTCTTTTTGTATGTAAAAGAATTCTTCTTTATTTTGTAATATCATCATCATATTTCAGTATTATGATTATAATCACTTTTATACCATTATTATTACAGTTATTGTTAAGTTATTAGCTAGTATTATATAATTATTAAAAATTAAATTATTCATTTAAATACGGTTTGAATAACAGTTTAAATCTTTTTTTTTAATTCATGGTTTTATTATAAACGAAAAATATCATGCATGAATTAATAGATGGTTAGTATTTAGACTTTAAAACTTTAGTTTGAGAATTATTATTCTATCTACACATTTACCTCTTTTTTTTTTTTTTGTAATTATTTTTTTGTTTCGTTTATTTTTTTTTTCAAATTGTTTTATAATAATAATTTTTAATTACTATTTTATATCTATAAAATTTATTTAACTATTGTAACTTGATAAAAATAAACATTATTGATTTGCTAAATTCAGATCCTAATATATAATTTAGTGTCCTTTAGAAAAAAATTATAACGACATCAATTTCATTGCTTTTTCAGAAATATAATTGGAGTGACTGTAACATATGACTTAGTAAATATTATTTTTATGAAAATCATTAGTTAAATATACTCTAAATTCATTACTTAAAGAGAAAATTTCACTCATACTAGTATGCATTTATCAAATTTGTGGGCAGTTCTTACCATCTTTTGCCTTATCAGAATTGCAAAAATCTATTTGTTATTTGGAAGTTAAAAACATGTGCTTATGTAATACTCTAATGAAAATGTTGATAGTTTTTAATAACAAACTGGCTCTAAAGTACAAGTAGATCTCATTGTTTATAACTAATTGGTTCTAGAGAAAAATTATAGATATTGAATATGTGAATAGCAGGAGACAAATTCCCATAGAAATAATTTTAATAAAATTTAGTTGAGACCATATCTTAATAAACTGTAATACCTACATTTATATACTAATATATATATACATACATTTATACACTGATATCATATACATATCTATATTTTTGTATTTTGATTTATTTAAAAATATATTTATATAAAAGCAAACAAAAATAAACATTAAGCAAATTGAAAATTCATCCAATTTTTATTACAATGTCAATAAAACTCTTGTATTTCAATTGATTGTTTACTAGTTTTATTGCACTACTGCTTGAATATCAATATAATATTTTTTAAATGATTAATAAAAAGGGAATCTATCTAGTCAGTCCTATGCAACTGACTATATAATATGCAAATAATTCAGTTTTTTCTTTATATCTTTCTTTCTTATTTTAAATTATTGATTGCCTTCTTTGTCCAGTTTATCTATTGTATATCTGATTTTCAGTTAGTGATGAAAAATATATAAATTATTTTTAATATAATTTTTAAAAAATATATTTAGAAATAAAAAAAAAATCTTTAAAAAAAAAACAGGGATATATATGTAGCATTTGTAAAAATGGCAGACATTTTTGTGCACTCCAGAAAAAACTAGAATTTATTTGAGAGGTTGTTTTTAGATCGTGCTCTGATAGCTGAGGAATTTAATTAATGCATTGATGTAATGGCGATCGACAATTCCAAAAAATATTTGCTGATTACAAATATTTCTGGATAAGAGACATTGCCTTATTGGACGGTGTATTGATTGATTATTGCAGTTATCAGAGAGCGATAAGAGGACTGTGTAACATCTAAGCAGAGCGGTAGTAGAGAGCAGTCACATGGTAGTTATTAGCAGCCATATTTGGAGTACAACAGCAGTAGATGTCTAGTAGTTTTTGAGTAGAGATATCTTGCATAATGACCAGTGCCCAGTGGAAATGTAGTTCATGGGTGTAGCTGAAAGAGACTGCAGCAGAGATATTCAGAGCGTTCATTGAAGAGCTTCATTGCAGACCAATTCGTTGGAGAGCATTTGTTGCAGAGCATTCGTTGCAGACCAATTCAGCAGAGAGATTGCAGACCAATTCATTGGAGAGCATTCATTGCAAACCAATGTGTTGGAGAGCATTTATTGGAGAGCACTCATTGGAAAAGAACAGCATGGGAATTGTATAACATTATTTGCTGACCGCACAGTATGACTTGCAGATATAACATTGGCACAGTTGTAAGTGTGGATATAACATTGGTGCAGTTGACAGGATCCAATGTTATATCCACACTTACGACTGTGCCAATGTTATATCTGCAAGTCATACTGTGCAGTCAGCAAATAACATTATACAATTCCCGCACTGTTCTTTTCCAACAAGTGCTCTCCAACGAATCGGTCTGCAACGAATGCTCTCCAACGAATTGGTCTGCAATGAATGCTCTCCAGCGAATTGGTCTGCAATGAATGCTCTCCTACAAATTGGTCTGCAACAAATGCTCTCCAACGAATTGGTCTGCAACCAAGCTCTCCAACGAATGCTCTGAATATCTCCACTGCGGTCTCTTTCAGCTACACCCATGAACTACATTTCCACTGGGTGCTGGTCATTAACCGCCAGCACTAATGCGAGATATCTCTACTCAAAAACTACTAGACGTCTACTGCTGTTGTACTCCAAATATGGCTGCTAATAACTACTGCGTGACTGCTCTCTACTACCACTCTGCTTAGATGTTACACAGTCCTCTTATCACTCTCTTATATCTGCAACAATCAATCAATACACCATCCAATAAGGCAATGTCTCTTATCCAGAAATATTTGTAATCAGCAAATATTTCTTGGAATTGTCGATCGCCATTATGTCAATGCATTAATTAAATTCCTCAGCTATCAGAGCGCGATCTAAAAACAACCTCTCGAATAAATTCTAGTTTTTTCTGGAGTGCACAAAAATGTCTGCCATTTTTACAAATGCTACAATATATATTTTAGTGGTATCATTATAAAAATTTTCATATCTTCTATAAAATGTTTTTAATAACTTAAAGTTAAAAAAACAAAAACACTTAATAAAAAATTCTCCTTTATTGTCATTACTAATGTAGCATATAAAATGGTCAAAAATTGCTTCTTAACATACAAATTGCACACGTTTTTACTCCCTCACCACATGGTTATAGAGGCCACCTAAAAATATTAGCTAAAATTTAAACATGGAATGTCACACATAAATTCAATCATTTACAGAATGAAAACCATGAATGATGAATAAAGCAAAAACAAACATATCAATGTACAGCAACTGTTGTTGTGCTACACATTAGTAATACTTTTAATATCACCTGGACATAATAGTAGAAACTACAGAAGTATTTAAAAAAATATTTATTGAGTTTGTAATCAAAGATTCATTAAAAATAAAAATATCATTTGTTCTAACATTGGCATGTAATAAAACTTAAAGGATAAACTTATTTTTTTTTAAAAATGTGTATTATAATTCAAATGTATTAATTTTAAAAAATGTATTTTTTATTGTTTTAAGATTGCTTATAACTGTATAATAATCTTGTAAATATTATATGATCTGGCAGTAAGTAATTACAATTCATACATAAAATTGAATTCTCTAATATAAATTTTTCATGCTTTATTCTGTGTTATCTTTTCTCCTCAAATATAAAAAAAATGGTTAATTTTAAATTATTTTGATGTTTTCACTAAAGATTTTATTTATAATCATATCTAAAAATTTAATTTCATCATTAATATTGAATTTTCATGGAATTTTTTTATATTTTCCCATTTATTTAATACTGAGACCACAAAAATTATAAATAATGATTATAGTAACAATGAGGATCTCTTGTAAGTAATTTAACTTTTTTAATCTTCCAATATTGTAACAATAGATGGGTTGATCAATGTAATGTATGTAAGTATTTGACTACTAGAACATGACCAGCTTAAGACTGCCACAGCCTTATATTGTAAACCATTATTATTTCTGGAACTTTTTCATGATTTTTACACATGTATATGAGTGTTTATGGTAAGAAAGAGAATATTTAAATAATCTCTTAGCTTGATATTGAATTAGAAATTTTAATTTTTGATGATTGTTGTAATTACAAAAATTTAATTACAATTGAGTATTGTTAGTTACTGTAATAGCAAGATCTAAATAAATAAATTAATTAAAAATACTTGTTTTACTATGTTTTTATAATGCTTGTCTATGATTCATTATTTCTAATAAAGTAATATCTTCACCATCACTCTCTATGTGATTGTGTTGAAAGGTAAGTAAACAGCTTAACCTTGAACTGTGTTTTTTAATATAATTTCTATTCAATCATATACCATGAAACTAAATTAAAGATGTTTTCACGAAACATATTATGAAAGATATAAGTATATTACAACAATTTTAACTAATCAGTTTTATTTGGATTTGGTCCCATTAGAACCCTGTCTCAGCAACGAATATATGAAAAATCTTACAAACCCCAAAAATGCACTATTAAAAATAAACATTAAAAAATTTAATCTGACTTATAAATATTATAACCTAGATATCTTTTGTAGCTTAAGATAATAGCACATGTATTTTCAAATACTTTCATTTTGCCTTTTAAATAGATTTGTGTAGCTTCATTCTAATATATGTGTGTATATTCATAACTTATAATAAACCAAAAGATATCTATAATTATCAACAAATTGTTATTAAAACAAATAACATCCAAAAATATACTTTCTAAAACTTTATTAAACATGGAGACACCTATTTTATTACACTGAAAATCATTTAGAACAGACTATAGTCTGATGTTGAAATTAACTGTCATATATATATAATCTAGTTTCTAGGAAAGTCATTGCTGGAGTATATGCTAAAGAACTGAAATAGCAAATAAAGTATACAATTAAAAACTAATAAAATGCATTAGGAACAAAAATATTTGCAAAAATGTTATGGATAGGGTGTACCAGTATATGTGTTCATTGTAGTAATTACATTTTTATATAATTTATGCTCTATATTAATAATCTAATTTATAGATCTGTGTGGTTTAGCACAATGATAAAGTTTATGAACTCAAGAATTACAAATTGATGGATAAATTATTACCTGAATAAAATAAAAACAAAATATCTGTTTGGGGAATAGAATGAAACTTTTGTACTCAGTCAATTATTTGAGTACAGAAGAGCAATTTGGCATGCAATATTTTTTTTTAATTTATTATTAAGGAGTTTATAATCTAATATTATTCTCGAATATGTTATGATTCTATAATAATGTTCTTATATATATATATATTTTATTATCTATAATCTGGCCTGTGTATGGTGTCTCTAAGTCACTTTTGTTCATATTTTTTCTGTTACAAATATTTTTCGAATTGTTAATAATTTCGTAACTTCAACATTTCTATTTATCATTTGTATTCACTCAGATATATATATAAATGATTACAAACAAAAATTATTGACTTTATTTGTCATTTTAATTTAATCAATTATAATTTGGATTTTTTTTTCTTGATTATTTGTCAGAGTATTTCCAATAGAAAACAAGGCAAAAGAATTTAATATTGTCTATTGATAAGTTTTAATTTGTTAAAACTTCATTCAAATGTTACTACCGTTATAAGAACTGCCATCAAAATTCTTAATATGATCCCTACATTCCGAACTATATTTTGTAAATTGCTTGCTTTTAAAAAATAATTTTGGCATCTCCTAGATTTAAAACCTCGGGCAGATGTCTGGACACATCTTATATTCAGTAGTAATTTTAAATAAACTTGTTTTTAAATAATTTATAAATTTAGCTCAAAATAAAATAGAGAAAAATAACGCATTATTGGAAAAAATAAGCATAATTCAACTTCTGATAGAAATTTCTTTTAAAAAAATTACATCATATATAAACTAGACACTTCTGTAATGCATACATTAGTCTTTCGAGGTTTTTCATACAAACTTAGAATTTTTTAAATACTTTTAATAAGTGTTAGAGTTTACTACTTTTTCCATTAATTATGTGAATAGAAAACTGACAGGTCTACAGAAAAACATTTTATTATGTTTTTTTTTCTAAAGACAAATTTGTCTTTTTTGAGTTGTTTTTTTTATATTTTAAATAAGATTTGTACATTTCTAGTTAAAATTCAGATAAAGAAAGACATGTGAGATTAAGATGATGAAATTATCCTTTGATAAGCATAAAATTATTATTGGTGGCAGGAGAATTAGTTATAACAAATTTATAGACACTTGTAC
The DNA here is from genome assembly GCA_028023455.1 of Epiperipatus broadwayi. Classification (NCBI taxonomy): domain Eukaryota; kingdom Metazoa; phylum Onychophora; class Udeonychophora; order Euonychophora; family Peripatidae; genus Epiperipatus; species Epiperipatus broadwayi. Next base: position 4,265,943 of record JAQFVV010006272.1, read on the forward strand.
TTACAGATATGAAAAGAGCTTAATAAAAACTTACAATTATTAAAGCTTGTAGAAAATTTGGAGAAAATATTAATAAAACTATTACAATAAAAATACATAGAGGAAAATGATTAACTATTTGGAAAAAATTATAAAATAGATTACTGCTTTTAAATACGTGTATTTGGACAGTTTCTGAAGGATAAACAATGGTAGAGAAATTAGAGTGAGAATTATATTCACCAAAAAAAATGTTTAATAAGTTAGATGGTTATTTTGTGAACCATTGAAATTAGATATGAGAATAATGTGTTATTTATAAAACAGAAGAATATGTAATTAGAAAAAGTGATGATAAAAATTGAGCTTTAGAGATGTGGATTTATAGGAGAATGGAAAAGATAAAATCAGAAATATAAAAGGGTTAAAAAAATAAAATGGAGAAAAATAATTGAAAAAAAATACAAAGAAGAAATGGAATTGGATTTGGCATATACTTAGAAGCAGATGAATTATAAAATATGTGTTAGAAAATATAGTAGAAGATATGGAAAAAAATTAAAAGATATAAAAGGTTGATTGATGAACTTAATAAAGAAATATTTTGAGATTTCAAAAGTATTTAAACAGAAAAACTTACAAACTGTTTTGGTGTGCAATACCTCCCTTTTAGTAAATAACTAATGATGGTGATGCTGATGCTTCTTAGAGAGATTATCCACAACCTTCTAAAATAAAACAGATAATCTCTTTGGTGAAATTGTGATCTGAACCTTTATCATTATCTGAAAAATTAAGAACCATTCAAGACAAGCTTTAAATACTCACTAGTGAGATAAATCATTTTTAATCTACAGACTCAAATAATATCACTACCATAAAATAGTAACTTTATAGAAAATTTTATTGCTTATTTACATATGTAGAAGAAAGAAACTGCTACTTTCTTTTTCAATAGCATGTATATATAGTCTCAGAAATTAAGAAGCAGATACTATAAACTGACTTTCTAAAACATCTCTATGCTAATAAAATTACCAAAATATACTTTAAACAATTTCACTATAAAATCGACAATAAATTAAAGCCACTGCATATATGGTTACAGGAATCAATCAAGTTGTAATGGAATGTTACTTCATATTGACCAAATAATTATATTATGGATAATTTTTAAGAAAAATGAAAAAAGTCAAGCGTTGATAGCCTAGTAGTTAGCATAGCTGCCTTTCAAGCAGCTGGCCTGGGTTTGCTTCCCAGTCAATGCTTGGACATATGGGAAAAAAGTAACATTTATAAGGGATTTAAATGGACATATTGCAGGAATTAATTGCTATAATAATAGTAATATCCAATTATTACAATCTTATTATCAAAAAATGAATTTAAATAATGGAAACTTTCCATATGTATATACAATAATATATCTGGTTTAAATAACTCAAGTTATACAATAGATTGTGCAAGAGTAGATAAGAGAAAATAAATAAAACAATTTAAGTTAATAAAGAAAAAAAATCATATTATAGTAATTATACTTTTAACAATAAAGATAGATAAAAATGAGGTGAGAATAATACTACCTAGAGCAAAGATAGAATAGAATATGGGTGTAATATAAAAATAAATTGAATAAATATGTTTTTGAAGAATATTTATAAGATTAAATGTAATAAAAAAAATAGAATTTCTAAAATTGTGTAAAATGTCAAAAAAAGTTAAATTAAGATTAAATGAGAAAAATATTTAAATAAAAAAAACTTGAATAAATTTTTTGGAGAATATTTATAAAGCTGCAAGAATAGAAAGTAAAAGATTTTGAAATATATTAAAACTATATAAATGTAATGGAAAGACAAATTACACTATACCACGAAGAAAATAAAGAATTCAATTGTAAAAAAATAATACAGATGTTAAATAATTATATAAGAGTACAAAAAAATAGACATAAAAAAAAACTATTGATAATGGAAATATTGATTTTACAAAAAATGAATTCAACATTAAAAAATACTAGAAAATAAAAAGATGAGAAGTAGAGTAATATGCAATTGAAATGTTGATAAATTTGAAAATTAGACTAAAACAGTTATGTTGAGATGTTTTAATTCATAGGATACAAGTTTCATATAGTTGTTATTGAAAGGTGAGAGTGAAGAGCATAAAAGTATGATCCAACTTAGCATTTGTTTATATGATGGATAAAAAATGATTGCAAGAGTGAAATAAAATAACAATAATATAGATGCAGAGAGGGATTAGTTATGATTAGTATATAGATTATAGAGGAGTAGTAATTAATTTATTGAGCACACAGAAAGCATATGTAAATACTTTAAACAGGCTTTAACCTGTATTCAATGTGCTTTAAAATTCATAATAATCAAGCATATTTTGCCGATAGAGGGAACCTTCCAAACCTCGACACAAGATAGCGACTTTTATAAAGATAAGAGCCTCTATCGGCAAAATATACTTGATTATTACGAATTTTAAAGCGCATTGAATACAGGTTAAAGCCTGTTTAAAGTATTTACATATAGATTATAGTTGTTTATAATCACACAAGTAAAAATAATAAGTAAAAAATAAAAATGACTTATAAATATAAAGAAGACTTATAGTACCATGAATAAAAATAATTTTGTTAAATATAGAAGTGATTGGAATATTAGCAGTTTTAAATAGGAAATTAAAAAAAAATTAAATGAAAATAATTATTGCATTTATCGGTAATATAAAATTACTTAAAGTTAAAAGTAAAGTAGTGTTAAGATAGAAATGTCCTATGTATTCTATATTGTTTTTATCATATTGAAAAAAATGAAGTTTACATAAAAGGATTAGAAAGGGTTGTAAAAATAATTTAAGTAGCTAATAAGGAATTGTATATTTTATCAAGTCTTTTCTTTGGTGATAATATATTCTGATTATTTTTGAATACTTGTTCACAGGAGAAAAAAATCCTTTGTAGTAATTAAAAAGATTATTATTTGAGTAATTGGAAAATAAAATAAGTAAATGATGTAAAAAAAAGTTGACAAAAAATTAACATCATTTTCAGAAATTGTGTAGAAAATGTTATGGTTACCAGAATTAAAATATAAAAATAATGCACTGTATAATTTTTTTAATTGTTATATATTCTGGAGAGAAATTGTAAAGAAATAAAATGACAAGTTTTGATTGCAAATATATGATCACTCAATAAATAGAGTTAGGAATAATGATTTTTTATATGAGGAATATAAAAAGCAAATGTTCAATTTCAATTTATGAATAGTAAATAGAATAGTAAAAATACTCTATTTGATAAAATTTTCCAATTATTTTCTGTATTGTTTTATTAATATTTCAAAAACTTAGAATTTTTTATTGAATACTAAACTTCTATATTACTTTATTTTTCTTACAGTTTCAACGTTCAAACAAACTAAATAGCAGTTCTGTTGTTGGTTGAAATTGTAAATAAAGTAATATAAAATCGTTATCTTCAAATGGATAAGAAATGGATTTTTTAAAGTTTTTGTAATACCTAAAATAGTTTTTAAATAAATTTTATAGAACACAGACACATGATGGATGAGAGTGGCCAAAAATTTGAGTTGGACTATCTATATAAAGAAGATGTGTTTTGAGAATTCAATAGTAAAGAATTGAACAAGAGGATAATATTATTTTTAAAATGTCAGATATAAAACAGATGTAAAAAAATTTAAAAAGTTTTAATATATAAGGATAATTGTAAAAAATAAACTTTTTAAAACTTAAACAGAAGCATTGTCAATAAGAAAATAAATTTATAAATGAAATAATGCAAAGAAAATATTGAAAATGTTATCTTTTATTATTAAGACATACCTACTTAGAATTTGAAAGGAAGTATATACTGAATTTGGGAGGAGGGTTGAATAAGTTTAAATTAAGTGACTGAACAGGATAACTGAAATTTGTGCTTTAATATCTGTCTTGGAAAATACTAAAAATTACTTTAAAATTAAAGTTATTGATTGTATAAAAGTAATGCTACAGAAGCAGGATAGTAAAATAGACTTAAAGTCTGAAGATGAAAAATAGAAAAGGTAATATTTTTGGGGGGTTTAAATGGCTCAGAAATTAAGCCATGTCTCACCACATTGTTCAGACTAGAGTGGAATATAAAGGGCACTACTTGATGATTAAATGTGATCTTGAAAGGTCATATGAAATTCAGGGTGCAATGTTTTATAAATTGATTTTGTTATGTATACTTAGTATATATTTTATTCCCTTTTTTTATTTAAAAAAATGTCTTAGATTTTAAAAATCTCAAGATGAATGGATTAGATAAATAAATAATAATAAAATATGGTCATTCTAAACTGATAAATCATAAACAGAAGATAAACATATATAAATGATTAAACATTTTTAGCTATCCTACTACAGAGCAAAAGTAATTCTATATATCTCTACAGAAAAATAATGTTAAAGATTTACTACAAAATTACCTGGGAATAAAAATTTTGTCAGTTTTCTAATTTTGTTTTATCTTATAAATAATGATAGCTAGATACTTATTAGTCAGTTAATAACTTATGATTATCTAGATTTGTTATGATCCGACCAATTGGAGAAAAATGTTAGGTTATGTTCTTAGCTATTTTAAAATATTTTCAACTTTATTTATATTTGAACCCCATGTTAAAGTATAGCAATTAGTGCATTTACCAAAACATTATCAAATATTTTATTTAAAAAAATAAAAATTTTCAAGAAAATAAGCTCACTGATAAAATAGAAAAGTGAAAACAAAAATTTGAAAGTACTTTATAAAGTCATCAATAGTTTTGAGAGTAACAAATAAACCCTAAGATAATTTAATTGTTTGAAAATAATTATTTAAAGATACTGGAAAACTGATATAATATTCACATTGCTTTATCTTTACTTTTTAAATTTTGAAAAATAAAAGATGTTTTTTTTTTCATTATGAATCAAAAAATATAGAATTAATTATAAAACTTAAGACTTGCTTATAACCAATTTGAAATATAATGGGTTACCATAATAATAATCATCCAAGTTTTATTTGAATAAATGTATACCCTTGAAAATTTTACCTGCCTGATTTTATGTTTGTGTACAATATGTTTTAAGTGCAAATAATTTTTAAAAACTCACCATCATTATCTCATTGGTATATTGATGGCTTTCTGAGATGAATCAAGTGTTAATTAAGCAAACCATAGACTATTTTTTTAACTTCATGGATTTAACAGTTTTTTATGCAATTCTAATAATTTAAATAAAATTTTTGATGAGTTTTAAATCTATTTAACATTATTATTATATTTTTCATGCTACTCTTCTAATTTTTCAGACAGGAATTCATGTAGGATATAAAGAATTCCATAATATAATAAAAAATATTGGTTTATTTACAACTATAAATGTCTACAAGTATTATGTGATACCATTATTAATTATCAAATGCCTTAATTTTACAATATTTTTTAATTGAACAGGTGTCCATCTCAATTCCTTCCTTAATATGTAAAATGCATTCAAACACCAATCTACAGTTGCAATACATAGAAACTACAAATCCACACCATTCACCTTTGAACGACATGACTGACTTACTCTAATCACTATTACATTGACTTCACATTGCTTTTACTATACCCTGGCCTAGGCAAAGGTAGCCTGGGCTTCTTTCTCTCATATTTATGTAACTGGTCCTCACTCTAATTTATTTTGGATATGATGTATGGCTTTTGACTTTGATTACTATGTCTAACCCTCCCTTTTTCAATGACATCATTCATAATGGTTCCTGTCTTTCCCTCAGCTCATAGCATTAATCCCAAGGCCCTCTCTAATTTTGTCAGAAAGTCTTTCTGATTCATGTCCACACCTTTTAAAAGCTTGGCCACTGGTTCTAAGGCTATCGTATTATCAGTTAACAGCTGCTTGATCCTAAAGACAGATTATGATGAATTGCACAAACAATCTGATTCTCTGACATATTGCATGGATTTAACATTCTTAGTTTGGCCACCTGCCTTCTAAAGAATCTGTAATAGTTTTCACCCCCATTTGCCTCGTAATTTTCTTGCATTACTTGGTATAGGATAATCCAGTGCTCCTCACCCAGAAATCTTTTAACAGGGCTTCTTTATAGCTTTCACACACTTATCAAACATTACAGGGTGGTAAATTTACACATCGCCTGTAGATGACTTTATGCAATGGCCAATTTTCTTGGTTTGAACATTTGGTTTATCTGGAAATATTTTTCTAAACTATTAGTATGTTTTATTGGGGCATCCCCCAATTTGTTGCCAAAATATTCTGATTTTTAGAAACTGATCTACATTAGACTGACAGAACCTATCTTTCCCTATTTCTAATTTATTCTCCCAAAGACTGCAATGACTATCATTTTTTTTCTACATCCTGATCACTACATGCCTGACTCATTTGTTTTGCAAATAGTATCCCTAAATACCTCTATTCTTTTTACTTCTGTTGAACCCCTGATACAGTTTTCTCATTCATCATTATCCTTAAGTCCTTGACTTTTCCTTCTAAATTCATTTATAATTTTATAAACTTCTGCCATACTTCCTCCATTTTTCCTTTCATACTCACTCACACAGATGTTGACTTTGTCCATCCTGGTTGTCTGCTCCTCTTTAATGGCATTTATTATTTGTCATTCAGTCATATAGTGTTCAATCTTGCTGGCTGTCTATTGAAAATCCTCTGTCTTACCATCACTTTCTAATAACAACTCTTTCAGCTCTCTAATTTTGCTATCACAGCTTTGTTGCTTTTTGACTACTTCTTGAACCTTTTAGTTGATATCCAGTTGCAGGTCCTTATATTTTTCCTCCAGTTATTACTGCTTGACCTCTACTTCTTCCACCCTATTATTGGTGTGTTGATGGAGGTCCTGCGATCTCTTCTTGTTTTTCCTCATTATTTCCTCCAATATTTTAAAGCTTTCTTCCATACATAGTGATGTATCATTATTCATATCATTCATCTGTTGTACCATATTATTTATATTTTGTGATATATGATTTGACATATTTTATATTAGTGTTTTCATCATTTCTATCAACCTCTCCTTGTTTTGTTCAAGGTTTTCCTCCTCTGGCTGATTTCTACATGTTGCCATCTCATTTTTCTACCCTTCTGGCTGATTTTTCTCTGCTGTTTATCCATTTGAGGTGTCATCCTTTTCAATTATATTATGTTCTTGCTCTATTTTTTTGGAATGAAATCTTATTATCATTTATGACAACTTATATGTTTTTTTTAAGAAAACATTTCCTGTTTTCGAGCTTTTTACATTAGGTGGCAATATTTTTGCTATACTATCCATGTTGGTTCAGGCTCTATACATTTGGCTCCAATTTCTTCTAAACTCAGTCAATGCCTATTCTGTAAATTTATACTATGTATATCAAAATTGAACATGAGGTTACTGTTATGCATCAAAATACGGCAAAATAATAAAAATATTAAACTCATAACAAAGGAATTAAAGCTATTCAATTGATGTTTAAATGAGGGAGATCAAACCAAATGTGTTATATTTCCTAATCTCTCCCTTACCAAACTCTATTGTTATGTGAATTGATATCCTAACATGGACCATGGCATATCTTTGAAAGGTAGAATTTTCCTTGCCTTTATGCACCACTTTCAGAAAGTGAAAACCCTCTCCAGAAAGAATATACCACCAACAACCAAACATACAAAACAAAGCAAATAAAATATAAAATAAATGTCAGCATGTTAATAAAATTTTAATAACCTTGGTAAAGTATCATCCCATAGACTTTTACTTAATCAATTCTTTATCTCGGGTCGATAGTGGATTATGATATCATTTGAAAATTTGAATAATCTTGTTGGAGATAGAAATAAGATGAAACACTTGCAACTTAATAATTTAAAAGAATAAATATTTATTTTCCCCTAATAAACCTACCACCATTTGTGCACATGAATAAAACATATTTTATTAAAATAATCATTATATAAAAGAAAAAAATTAATGAATGACTAATTTAATTTCAATATGAAACTCCCACCTCCTATTTTCATCTAAATACCCTTGAATAACATGGTCTGAGTTTCTATTTACACCCACACAGGTTTAGTATTTTGATATGCATATAAATACATAAACAACAAAGAAAACAATTTCCAGAAATATAAATTTCCTTTTTCAAAAATAGAGTGGATATGGATATCTGGTGTTAAAAGCACACAAGCAACAAATATATATATATATATATATTGCCAGGCACACTTCAAGTTGCCAAGCACAAGATGGTATTAGAGGAACTACGGCTTAAAATATGTAACGAAATCATTAGGGGGGTGTCTGTACTATCTGGATAACTATAAAATTAAATGTGTTAAAAATAAGTGAGAGAGGTTTGTGTATATATTATATCGTAACACATAAGAATAAAGTCAAATAATTAAAGGTACAAATTATAATTCAACATATATAAGCGTATTAGCTATATGCCTATGATAATTTTGTTTTATTGTTTCATTTTTTTGTTTTGAAAATAAATGCAAAGATGTTTATTTGTAATTTTATTTTATTTTTTTAAAAGTGATTATTTAATGTGACACATTGTAAAAAAAAAAAAAAATGGAAATGTCTAAGTGTTCCAACATGTTTATAATCTGAAATTGAAGTTTTATTAGATATTTTTCTTTATAAACACATTAAGCGGGGGGGGAGGCGTTGTCCAACCAGATTTAAGAAAAGCCTAACGGCATTTTTTTGTTTTTTTGATAAACAAAAAAATTCAGAGAAATAGTACATCAAGGCTTGTGAAGAGAGATATCTAGATTACTTAATGAAATGTATTTTAATTTCAAATTTATATAATCAGATTGTAAGAAAATGTTTTCTTATATATCGAAATTTTGAATCAATACTTATCAGATAGTAATCTGAGTGAATCTAGAAAATTAATTAGAAGTAAAATTCCTGACAGATCAATTAGGTGATAGCATAGGAATGTTATATGCATTGTCTAAATTCATTAAGAAAGAAATGTGAAATTACCTAATTAAATGATTTTTAGAGGGATAACTTAGATAGGGTATGTAATGAGTGGACTATATAAGCTATTCATCAGATGGTTAAGGTGGTTAGTCATTTATTTATTTTTTTGACTATGTGTTGAGTCGAGTGTCCAAGGGATTTGTTTTCCCTGAAAAAAATTATTATTAGTGCTGGGAAATTTGTTTCTTACCTGAGAGTTCAGGGAGTCTAAAAAATAAGACTACTAGTGTGGTGACTGGGGTGGAAGAACTTGTGTGGCAAAAAGATAGCAAACTCACATAAAATAGCGAATGATTGCCAACCGAGGAAAGAAGTATATATATATGAAAAACAAAACAAGTTTTATATACGTAAAAACCTGCTATCGCTTGTATTAATGATCAATAGATGGAGCTTTACCAAGACCTCCAAACAAGCGTATTTGTTTACATAAACATCAGTCAATATTCACTGTCTCTTTCATTTTGCTCCACCCTCAGATCAGCTGATTTCAAGCTGATTTGCTCTCGTCAGTGAAGGATAGGAGTTAGAAACTAGACCTAAATATTAACTCCAAGCATTTATGCAAAACATTTCTATCAGTTTGCAAGCATGAATTTTTTAGACACCTAAATGTCTTCAAACTCATCTATTGATCATTAATACAAGTGATAGCAGGTTTTTATGTATATAAAACTTGTTTTGTTTTTCATAAATGTACCTTTAAAGTTTTCTTGCAATGATATAGATTGCATAAGCTTTGATTATGTGGAGAAACTGAACTGATATCAGACCCACATAGCTATCTAGTTTGATAGACTGAGTTTGAAGACATTTAGGTATCTAAAAAATTCAAGCTTGCAAACTGAGAGAAACGTTTTGCATAAACGCTTGGAGTTAATATTTAGGTCTAGTTTATAACTCCTATCCTTCACAGATGAGAGCTAATCAGTTTGAAATCAACTGATCTGAGGGTGGAGCAAAATGAAAGAGACAGTGAATATTGACTCTGATGTTTATGTAAACAAATACACTTGTTTGGAGGTCTTGGTAAAGCTCCATATATATATATTCTACCGTCCCCCTTTCCCTTTGCACCGGCTCCCTATTAAACCGTTCATAAAAGGGATTGTGAGCTCCAAAACAAACATGATACAGCGTAAAGATTTATTTATTTTTTCTTATATCAATAATTGTTCATTATCAACACAAGAGGGCGCCAGATACGATGATTTGATTCACAATTTAATTTCTCGCATCACCTTACGTCATATCAAACGATTCTGAAGTCTAATCCCTGCCCATAAGCTCGAACTCCCAGCATGGACCAATAGGGGTCACCCAGGGTCACGATGGAATTGCCTTCAAGACTATTATTCTGGCAAATGACACAATATTAACCAATGGATAAGAAGATCGGTTGATTAACAGATCGGTCCAAGCATTGGACGGGATCATTGGTTATTTATAACTAATACGAATGTTCGGTTGAGGCATCATTAGAATAAACAATTAGACGCTTATAATATCATCCCCCCTTTATCATACAGTCCAATAGAATTATTTATACTAGCTCTATTGACATTTACTTATATTTATTAATAATAGGCCCTCCCAACTCTTAAACCTATGTTAACTACATAATAAGTAAACATCGTGACTTACGGCACGATGTTTATGAATGAAATTTAAAAGAAATAAAAACAAAAAAAATATATAAGAAAGACAAATTTAAAAGTAAAATAATTAATTGCATGAATAAATGCTAATTTTAATAATAATTTCAAAAAAAAATATATTTAATTATAGAAAATGATTTGAGGAATGCTCGACTTGTTTAAATTAAAAAAAATTTATTGAATATAAAAAAAAAATGAAACATTGATTAATAGCTTTATTTGCACACACATACGCGCATTCTCGCACTCGCACAGAAAAGAACATATTATGCATAATAAACATGGATGATAAAATATATTTCCTTTTTCTTTTTTTTACATTTTGAAATTAGGTGTGTGTTATAGTTTATCTGCGAAAGAAAATAATAATTAGGATCAAAGTTCATAACTGGAAAAGTCCTAAGATTTAAATATGAGGAACTATGTAGCATCTGATATTTTTTATTTACGAAAATTGAGATTAAAATAATAAGATTTAAATATGAGGGATTACGGATCATTTTATATTTGATTTACGAAAGTCGAGTTTAATTAATTATGAGATTGCCTTTTAAGTTTACGTAAAGAATGAATGGAAGCATTATAAAAAAAAATGTTTACCTAGGATTTTGCTTAGTCTTCTGCTGCTTCTAATTTGGTGAGGGTTCGAACCTGATAGATGATGTTTCCATAATACATGGTTATTCATTTCACATAAGTTCAGCGTAGTATGTTTGGACGATTCTTGTATATTAAACGGAACAACGTCCTTAGACTGATTGGAGCACTATGTTCGGACGGTACTGTTGTTGATCATTCATAGCTGTGGAGATGTTCTGGTGGCGGAGCGTCGGTCAATCACTGAAGGGTTTCCTAGCCCATCATGACGATCGACGCTCTAAATGTTAATTTCACAGTGATCATATTGGGTAAACCGGATAGCACAAAAAAAAAAAAGAGAAAAGTTCTAGGAGTGTAAAAAGAAAGAAAGCCTTTTTTTTTTTTTTTTTTTTTAGATTTAGATTCATATTTATATGGGTTGGTTATTATCTGAGGATCGAATCTCCACCCAGAGTTCAATATTCTTTGAGTTGTCGTTGGGGTCCGTGTCCTACGTAATGTTCACTCAATCCATATGCTTGAGGCAATCTTAGGTTTATGCAATCTCATATTGCAATCTCAGTTAGAAAAAATTCATACTTATTCACACCTTTTATGCATACATGTGTGCGTGTTTTAAGAGAACAATTTAACTTACATTAGTTTAAAAGTCGAGCATTTAATCTGTCTCAAAATCACTTCTGTAAGCTTTTAACTTTCACTACAGTTATAATTTAAAATAAACCCCTTTTAATTACCCCCACGGCATATACAAGTAGATATCACTTATTGAGGTTTAAAATGGCATATTAGTAATACTTTATATTTTATTTTTTTAGAGAATATTATTATAGTAGATTATATGAAAGCCTTAAACTATTTAATCAGAAATATTAACATTTTATTTTACAATGTATTTTATAACGCATTGAAAGAAAACTACACTTATTTTTTTTATCATAAGTTGAAAGTAAAAAAAAAAAAATATATAGAGTGTTTACATTGCTCGTGTGTGTGCGTATATACCTGTACCGACTTTGTCTCGGTACATATCCCCGCGATCCGTCTAAAATTAAAATGCGAGGCTTGGCATTTTAATTTTCACAATAAAATTCCTTATTTTTGACCCCGCTTTGTGTGATTTTTAATCATTTATTTTAGCCGACTATCCTACAGTTCAACTCCCCCTCACATAAAGAAACGAAGTGGCAGGTCATGTGGTCAGGCTCGGATTGACACTTTACATTTGCGAACTAAACTCGAAAAAAAAATCTTTTTTTTTTTTTTTTTCTTTTTTTTTTTTTTTTTTTTTTTTTTTTACGAAGAGCGGGCATGCCATAATTGGAGATATCTTGCCCAGTCTGGTACAGGCACCCCGGGTGGAAGATTGGCATGGGGATGGACCTTTCCGAAGTCCCGCGATGCAAGGTTACGAACATATAGGCATTCTCTTACGGTCTATCTAATGGAAGGCAGGAGGATGGTCATTTCCGAAGTCCCCTCTGCAAAATACGACAACATTTATGAGGTAGCGAATAAATCTGAGTTATAGAACAATAAGCATTCAAAATATCCGAGCTCTGTACCTCCTAGCACAATGGGAAATATTGAGGGAAGGAACAATAATAGCGCACTCTCGCGATCCGGCTTTTCTTTCTTTCTTTAGGCGGCATCCGCTTCCTTTCTCCGCGTGTTTTCGAGCAACATATATTTTAGTCGAAGGCGGGCGACGTTCTTTTTAATTTAAACTGGCTTTCAGAAATATTAACTTATTTACCTCGAATAGTTTTCTTTAGAAGAGTTATGACATTTATTCCTTTTCTCTCTTTAAATTATATTTTTTTTTCTCGTGTTTAGTTTTCTGCGGTCTGCTTTGGTTTAAAATAATGTTTTATCAACCCCCCTTCCCCCCTTGTTATTGTATGATGCGATGCGATGTGTAAGTCCTTTCCGGTCCGAGGTCATTTTCCTTCAGTTACCGTTGTTTATAAAGCGTACTCCGGTAATCGTATTCCTGTGGCAAATCCGTGTTCGTCAACGTGTTTTTAGACTAATTTTTCATCAGTATCGATCTGGTGGTAGCTTTCTTCTATATGGTTCCTGTCCCGGCCTCTCTATATGCCTTTCCCGTCCTTCCGCTCGCTCGAACTTGGCTATGGCATCCCCCATCTTGTGGATGCCCTCGTCATCCCGGCTTAGCATCATCCGCCTGATGTCTGTTGGCATGTTGTGTCTAATGGTCGAGATGATTTGCTCCTCCGTCATGTGATACGCCGGTAGCTGCTGGAGGCCGGCCACCTGCCTGTAATAGAACTGCGTTATCGTCTCGTTAGGTTTGAGCCCGTATTTTTCATTGGTGATGTGAAAGTAGATCCCCTCTTGTCTGGTAGCATTCCAAAAGCTTCGTAGAATCTCTTCTCGATATTCTACGAACGATCTGGGCTTAAACTCGATCGTTCGCCACCAATCTCTAGCTGGCCCTTGCAGGTATGTGCTGGCAATATTGATTTTGTCTGGCTCCGGCTTTGAGGGCTCAGAAAACAGGTTCCAGGCGCTCTCCACGTGGTCCATCGGACTCTCGTTTTCACCTGCCCTGAAGATCTCAATTTTTACTTGCCTTTCGGCCCACGACTGGCTCGGTTCCCGCAGGTTTATTCTCAGTTCAAATTTCTTTTCCAACTCCTCCAGACGTTTGGCCATAATTTCTCTCGGTACGTTCTGTTGTGGCTCGATTCCTTCTACCTTTCTATTTATCGCGTCCACCTTTTGTCTTACGTCTTCCAGCTCTGCCTTTGCTGTTATCACTTCAGTCTTTGTTTCTTCTATTTCGGCTTTTGCTGCACCGATCTCTATTTTTATTGAGGTAATCTCCGTCTTTACTTCGTCAATCTTTATTTCTTCCTCTTTGCTCTGGTCCTCCTCTGACTCTCCTGTGTTTCCCTTCAATAATTTTCGTATCTCCCTAATGAATTCCCCTCTCTCCTCCTTTCTCTCTTTCCTTCTTTCTTCTTCTCTGTCCTCTTCTCTCTTCCTTCTCTCTTCTTCTCTGTCCTCTTCCCTTTTCCTTCTTTCTTCTTCTCTGTACTCTTCTCTCTTCCTTCTTTCTTCCCTATCTTCCCTCATCTCTATCATCATTTGGCTCATCATTTTAAGAAGCATTTTTATTTCTGATTCAGCCTCTTCTTTAACATCTATCTTTTTGAACGTTATAGGGCTCTCCCCTGTCTCCTCCCATGCAGTATCGTTATTGCTGTCCATTTATGATTTAATAAAGGAAAAATTTTTTTTCCTTTTTTTTTCTTCCCTTCCTTTCCTCTCTCTATTTATATTTAAAATGTTACAACTTTTTGTTGATGCTTAAAGGAACGTGATTTTTTTCTTTTTTTTTTTTATTTATGATAAGAAGTGATTAATCGACGTCCGCGCCCCCATCTCCCGCTATGTTTTTTTTTTTCTCTCCCTTTTTTTTTTTATTTATTTCGCTCCGGCTCCAAGTGTTTTATTAAAAGATTTGCGATATTGTGAATCGCTGTATTTTGTTCCGTTTGTTATTTTCCTTTTCTCCCTTTTCCTTCCCTTTCTATTCGTCCAAACTTTCGTTTACGTGAAAAAAAAAAAAGAGATTTTTTTTTTCTTTCCTCCCTTTCAGTTTTGCGTCTTTCACGAGGTTCGGCCGCCTTTGGCTAATGTCTTGATTTGCTTCTCTCCGAAACATTATTTATATTAGCCTCACGTTTGGAAGCGCCATTTATCTACCGTCCCCCTTTCCCTTTGCACCGGCTCCCTATTAAACCGTTCATAAAAGGGATTGTGAGCTCCAAAACAAACATGATACAGCGTAAAGATTTATTTATTTTTTCTTATATCAATAATTGTTCATTATCAACACAAGAGGGCGCCAGATACGATGATTTGATTCACAATTTAATTTCTCGCATCACCTTACGTCATATCAAACGATTCTGAAGTCTAATCCCTGCCCATAAGCTCGAACTCCCAGCATGGACCAATAGGGGTCACCCAGGGTCGCGATGGAATTGCCTTCAAGACTATTATTCTGGCAAATGACACAATATTAACCAATGGATAAGAAGATCGGTTGATTAACAGATCGGTCCAAGCATTGGACGGGATCATTGGTTATTTATAACTAATACGAATGTTCGGTTGAGGCATCATTAGAATAAACAATTAGACGCTTATAATATCATCCCCCCTTTATCATACAGTCCAATAGAATTATTTATACTAGCTCTATTGACATTTACTTATATTTATTAATAATAGGCCCTCCCAACTCTTAAACCTATGTTAACTACATAATAAGTAAACATCGTGACTTACGGCACGATGTTTATGAATGAAATTTAAAAGAAATAAAAACAAAAAAAAAATATAAGAAAGACAAATTTAAAAGTAAAATAATTAATTGCATGAATAAATGCTAATTTTAATAATAATTCCAAAAAAAATATATATTTAATTATAGAAAATGATTTGAGGAATGCTCGACTTGTTTAAATTAAAAAATTTATTGAATATAAAAAAAAAAATGAAACATTGATTAATAGCTTTATTTGCACGCACATACGCGCATTCTCGCACTCGCACAGAAAAGAACATATTATGCATAATAAACATGGATGATAAAATATATTTCCTTTTTTTTTACATTTTGAAATTAGGTGTGTGTTATAGTTTATCTGCGAAAGAAAATAATAATTAGGATCAAAGTTCATAACTGGAAAAGTCCTAAGATTTAAATATGAGGAACTATGTAGCATCTGATATTTTTTATTTACGAAAATTGAGATTAAAATAATAAGATTTAAATATGAGGGATTACGGATCATTTTATATTTGATTTACGAAAGTCGAGTTTAATTAATTATGAGATTGCCTTTTAAGTTTACGTAAAGAATGAATGGAAGCATTATAAAAAAAAATGTTTACCTAGGATTTTGCTTAGTCTTCTGCTGCTTCTAATTTGGTGAGGGTTCGAACCTGATAGATGATGTTTCCATAATACATGGTTATTCATTTCACATAAGTTCAGCGTAGTATGTTTGGACGATTCTTGTATATTAAACGGAACAACGTCCTTAGACTGATTGGAGCACTATGTTCGGACGGTACTGTTGTTGATCATTCATAGCTGTGGAGATGTTCTGGCGGCGGAGCGTCGGTCAATCACTGAAGGGTTTCCTAGCCCATCATGACGATCGACGCTCTAAATGTTAATTTCACAGTGATCATATTGGGTAAACCGGATAGCACAAAAAAAAAAAGAGAAAAGTTCTAGGAGTGTAAAAAGAAAGAAAGCCTTTTTTTTTTTTTTTTTTAGATTTAGATTCATATTTATATGGGTTGGTTATTATCTGAGGATCGAATCTCCACCCAGAGTTCAATATTCTTTGAGTTGTCGTTGGGGTCCGTGTCTTACGTAATGTTCACTCAATCCATATGCTTGAGGCAATCTTAGGTTTATGCAATCTCATATTGCAATCTCAGTTAGAAAAAATTCATACTTATTCACACCTTTTATGCATACATGTGTGCGTGTTTTAAGAGAACAATTTAACTTACATTAGTTTAAAAGTCGAGCATTTAATCTGTCTCAAAATCACCTCTATAAGCTTTTAACTTTCACTACAGTTATAATTTAAAATAAACCCCTTTTAATTACCCCCGCGGCATATACAAGTAGATATCACTTATTGAGGTTTAAAATGGCATATTAGTAATACTTTATATTTTATTTTTTTAGAGAATATTATTATAGTAGATTATATGAAAGCCTTAAACTATTTAATCAGAAATATTAACATTTTATTTTACAATGTATTTTATAACGCATTGAAAGAAAACTACACTTATTTTTTTTTATCATAAGTTGAAAGTAAAAGAAAAAAAAAATATAGAGTGTTTACATTGCTCGTGTGTGTGCGTATATACCTGTACCGACTTTGTCTCGGTACAATATATATATATATATATATATATATATATACAGCTTATTGGAGCATTCAGCTCAAGTTATCACAGTGGTCCATGGAAATAAGCAATTTATTAATACTGTCATAGCTAAGAATAAATTAGATTAAACTTAAAAGATGGAGCATACTTATATGGCTGTCAGTAAAGTGGTTATGGGGTAGGAACCCCATCCAGTGTGCCCATCCAGCTCCACTCCTGTCATCAAGATGTAGTCTCCTATATCTAATTGCAAGATGATGATGAAGATTGCCAAATGAATGCTGTGTTCAAGTGAAGTCCTCACTGTTCTGATGAATGGATGAATAGCCTACTTAAAGAACCCAGAGCTGGATAAAACTTAGACTTTATAGGGAACCATTTATTTTTTTAATTTAATACTGATATTGGGGTGTTATGTATAATTTTCACACACACAGACACACGCACATATATATATATATATTGTACTCTCACTTCCGGAAAAATATAATACATAATAAAATAGGACTAGCTCAGATAAATGGTTATGTTCGGCTAAAATACATCTAATCAATAATAAAGATATTCTATGATACTATCTATTATTTAACTAGCTCTAACTAATAAAAATAATAAAAATGGTCCGGTTTTATAAATAAAATATTAATAAATCATGAGACAATGAAGTGAAGTACAAGTAGCAATTTGAATTACATTGAGCCAATATCCCACCGGATACCACCTCAATGGCATAAGAATACTATCCCCCCTATTATTTCAAATAATAATAAATTCATAGCATTTTTACAACTTTAAAATAGTAATCAATTAAATATAATGCTAATAAATAAATCCTAATCTCTTTATTCAAAATAATATAATTATAATAATCTCAGATTCTTTAAACTAATTCAAATCATTTAAAATTTCTGTAGTCAAGTATGATAAGGGATTTTATATCACCCTCAACTACACCTAACTAACAATAATAAATAAATAATAATCATAATCATAATCTTCAGTGTATAATTATCAATTTCATCTACTTTCAATGTTATAGAAACTATCAATAATAATAATAATAATAAATAATATAATATATAATTTTTAGCTTTCATGTGGCATCTTAAATAGAATGTGTGGTATAATCTGAGAATATGTGGTAATGAATAATATTATAATTCTATGCAATAAATTATGTAATTAATTTATGACCATAATGATGATAATGATGTAAAATAAAATTTCTCAAATAAAATCATATTAAGAAACACCGTAATTACTCAAATAAATAATCTTATTTGTACTGCGCAAATATTTTATTTGGTTTAACATATCTTGAGATCATATGTTTGCAGTGTGAAAAATCAAGGTAACACAAAAAAAATTTATAAAACAAGTTTAACAAAATTTTATTATAACATTTTTAACAAAACATACTATGTACACTATTTACAATTAAAATCTTTGATACATTACATACTTCTTCATTTCAAAAATAAAAATCATAAAATCTAAAAGTACCTAAGCCTTCACTCTGACTTAGAACTTTTTATCTTTCTTTACAACAATTACAAAAATATTACCAATAATATTCACAGATACAATTATAGCTTAGAATATTTTGTCTACCAATTAAATTATATTATAATATGTTTTCCATAGGCATATACAAATTATGAAAACATAAACATAAACTCAGAAGTAACATTTATTTTAATACATGTCTATCAGTTTATATTCAATTATTTAAATAACTTTTATCATGATAGTGCTGACATTATCAAAACATAGATATTCTGGTTCGTTAATGAAATAAGTGGACTCAAATAAAATAATATAATTAACATACTTTATCCATCTTGCTTGGTATTATTTTCAATAAAAATTCTATGTGTGTGTTTATGCGTATTCTAAACATAAAAATCATATTTATAAAATATAATTACTTGTTCTATTTTATGTTGTTTCTCTAGATGTATTATCCATTAAAAATATGCATTACATGTATAATAATATTCAAAAATTATTCAAAAAGTTTCGTTAACAATTTTATTATCACTTAGATATTTTATAAAAAATTGTTTGCTAAAATATGGGAATATTTAAGATTCTTTGTCCTTATATTTTAATTGTATTCTCAATCTCATTTGTATTTAAATAACTTTTATCAAAGCACGAAAAACCTATCTTATCCTCTTCAAAAATAAACAATTCTCAAAATTATTTATTACTCTCAGTAATCATCTGAAATCCAGGCATGACCGCTTGGGGCATTGATGCTACACAAAATCAATCAAATGTAATATTACAGGCCACCACAACTTTTTATTATAGAACATGATTTTTTTTTTATTAAACAAATTTTTATTATATTTATAACATGATTTCTTTTTTATTAAACAAATTTTTATATTCATTTTCATTGTTTTTTTTTAACCTGACATTTTTCTTTTTTCAACAAATTTTTGAAATTTAATTTTGTGTTTGTTTTTCTGACTGTTTAACAATGAAAAAACTTGTTTTAACCCCGCTGAAAAAATATAATACAATTATTTGGGACTTGTTTCGATTTTGTTCTACCTTTTTTTTTTTTTGGTTGACTAAATTGTTTTTCTTATTATTATTAAATCAAAATTAACTTTTGTGTTGTTGGGGGTTAAAAAATTGTTTTGTAACAAAAAGTCAATAACTTTTTTTTAAAACAACTTTTTTTCACTTATTACTTTTATTTATATTTTGTTTGAATTAGCTTTTTTTTTTTTGGCTTCTACAATAAACAGCTTTTTGGGGGGCTTTCATACTGTTACTATTAACAAAAAGTAAACAAAAATAGTCATTTATTTTAACCCCACTTGTTTTAACCCTGCTGAAAAAATATAATGCAATTCTTTGGGAATTGTTTCGAATTTTTTCTACCTTTTTTTTTTTGGTTGATCAAATTGTCTTTCTTCTTATTAAATCAAAAGTAACTTTTGTGTTTTTTGAGGGTATAAAATTGTTTTCAAACCCCCACACCCACACTTGGAAAAATAATTGTAACAAAAAGTCAATAATTTCTTTTTTTTTTCAACAACTTTTTTTCACTTTTTATTTTTATTTATATTTCGTTTGAATTATTTTTTTTTTTTTGGCTTCTACAATAAACTGCTTTTTTGGGGGGCTTTCATACTTTGTTATTATTAACAAAAAGTCAACAAAAATAGTCATTTATTTTAATGCCGCTGAAAAAAGATAATCCAAATACTTGTCAATTTCTAATGAAATAAAAAAAAAAGTACACAAACTTTGGACTTTTTGAACTTATTTATTATTTTATTGCTGTAATAACAACAGTCTTGTATTTGGGAGGACATTATGTGCCTAAAAAAAGGACACAGTCTCCCTCACTTTCTGTACTTGGCAATTCTGAAAAGTTTAAAAATTGCACGTTCTTCTCAGACATTTTATTGGTCTCGTATATTTTCCATGCTAAAATTGTGACTTAGCACGTGAACTTTGTTGAAGCATGTTCGAACATACCTTTACCAATTTTTTGCATATTAACATTTTTTAGGGAAGGGTGAGGACCATATGACAATTATTAGTAATTAACAACAGCATTTAAATATAAATGACATTATTATGGAGATTTGAAAAGTTGTACTGACTTGGAAATTAAAACACCCTCAAGTGATACAGTAATCAGCTATGAATAGAACAAATATGCATAAACAGTTTTGAAGCACAAAACAGGCCACAATACTTTGGTGCAATGTCATGTAAAGTGGCCTGAAATAGGTTAATACAATATAAATGTTGTATTAGCTGTAAGGTCAGCTGCAGAAATGGAATTTTTATGTCTTTTGACATATAAACAATGCTATCAGGTGACCATGCCCAGATTTCAGATAATTACTTTATTCTCTTTCAAAATACTATTCTGCACGATGCAAAAAACTTTAGAAATTTTGATAGTGATATCAGATGTGTAGGTATGAAGAACTAACTAGAGTATTAACTCAATAGTACAAACATATAAGATATTCAACATGGCAACAGTGCATAAAAAAAAAGAGGCATGATTCTTCTGTCTAATGATATCCCCTACAAAATAATGTCCAAGCTATTTAATGAGCTCTTTGGAACATTAATAGTCAATACTAAAAAAACACTGCCATGCAAATATACAAGTTACAGGGCTTTGTTATCTGCACCTGCATAATCTACTAAGATCTAAAATTTACTTTCTATTCCTCATGAATCCTACATATCAGCATCCCTTTGGTTTCTTTTCATACTCCCAAGTCACTACTACTTAAAATTTCATCATAGATTTATCAATCTACATTGCCAAAATTACCAAACATATTTCTAAAACAATAAATAAGATTCACATATAAATTTAACAATCTAGACTACTCAACAAGAAAAGGTTACTTCACTTTCAAAATTCTTCAATAAAAATACAAATGATTTATATTGATGTACTAAGTCAATACTTTAAACATTTTAAAATAATAGGGTTCTTTTACTAAAGAATCATATAAATTACATTTATCATTGAATCATATTATGTTAATAATATAAAATAAAAGTATGCATATTTTTTTAAAAAAAATCTAACTCATATAAGCTTTATGTGCATTTAAAGTATTCACACATACCCATATGTTCATACAATAATACTATAAAATACTCCAAGCAATCTAAAAAAAGAAAATAAATATATCATTAAAAAAATATTTAATAAATTTTTACCCATAGTGACAATTTCTAGTTGATCACTTTTAGACATTTTCTTGGTCCACATTTACTAAAATATTACATAATATTATCATTTACCCAGAAAACTATCATATTTAAAAATATTTTTAAAAAAAACTTTACAGAAAATTAAGTATTCTTTATGATAATTATTATCTTATATTAGTAAATAATTTGTATGTAATTTCCTGCCTATAATAATAATAAAAGAACTTAATGCTATTATTAGTACATAAAATAATGAAAACCATAATTATGTAAATCCAATCCATTATAAGTATTTTTTTTAAAAAAATGTTCTTCATTTCTTCAGATATTTTCCATTATCAATCCTTGTAAGCACTCACTTCCCTCCACCACATGTTGCTATGACAACCATTGTCTTAACACTTGAGGACAAAACTTTTCTCCCTGCACAATGCATGATCAATTGATTAAAAAATGATGAAAATAAAAAAATGAAAAGAAAGTCAACTTTTAAAATCTGGAGTTATCTATAAAAAATAATCATTAATCCTTGGCTAAAGTTTATAAAAATTATAGTCCTTTCTTTATATCTTTCAGGATAATGATTATTGAAGATATTAATTTATAAAGTTAAAAAATAATCCTCCGGAGTTTTCTCTCATTCACCAGGATCCTGTATTGGGTTTCTGATGCATCTATTATAGCTACATCAGTTCAGGCATATTTATACAGAAATTTCACATTTGTGTTTCATGAAATTGTCATTTAATAGTTTAATAAAGTTAGCATAAAGTTATTTCATCAGGATAATTTTAATTATCCAGGGATTTTTATTTTCCAAATAATAATTTCCAATATTGGTTTTTTTTTTAAATATTATTAAATAAATGTGGTCTTCTCTAATATTGACAGCTTGTCTTATAAAATATATCTGAAGTAATAGTAATCGTTATTTCTCTATCATTTTTAACAAAAATTCACAATACATTCTTAAAAGAATTTTTTTTAAAAAACATTCACTGCAACTTTTTTAAAAAAAACTATATATTTTCAAAATATTGAGAATTAAAAGTCTTTACCATATAGCTTTGTTTTTAAATACGGTTATCTTTTCTCACAATGAAGTTTATCTACATTGAATTTCCAACAAACTTTTCCATCTAATTCTCTCCACAATGTCTGAAATATATCAATATAACCAATATTATATTTTTCTCCATTAATAATTTTAGAAATATATTTTCACTTAATGCCTGTACTTCCATCTTTTCTTTCCAAAGATATACAATTACTTTTGGTATAAATTCAATAGTTATTGCAAAAGCTGGTTTAAGTTTCAACAAAAATGCTTGATAGGGAATTTTGGTTGCTTCAACAGTGCATAACTTTAACTTGATACACTTCTAATTTTTAATACTCTCTTCTTTAAAAATAATTCCAATACTTTAATATTTTATAAATAATAAATTATTTAGAGAACTGTTTAACACATTGACTTTTAAAACACAAATTTTGTTAAAGGCACAATTATATTAGTAAAGCATAATTTTATTAAAAAGCACCCAGAAAAAAGTGAGCATCTGCTTTTATACCAAAATAAATTGATGATTTGATTGGCTATAGATCTTTAGATGATGATCTAATTTACATATTTAGCCAAGATTGCACAATTAAAATTAAAAATAAAAATTTATGACTCATCTTTTTAAAATATTATTTAATTCTAAATTAATTTTACACTTTTATTTAAACAAATCAAATATTATTAAAATATCATTTTAAAAATAATATTTTATTAATCTATCCAACATTTATTTTTTAATGTATCTATTTTTTAAAAATCTAAATTTATTAACTACATTCATTTTAAAACCCTAATTAAATATTTTATAATAGCTAATTTTTATCTTGTGATAGACAAATAAATATTTCAATTTTATAGTACAATTCTAAAGTAATTTTGAAACTTTACTAGAAAATTCATAAGCACAAATGTATGAATATTTACATGTCACATGACTTAAAACTCAGACAATGTGTATCCATTTTTGTCTGATAATAAAAATAAATGTTTAATTGCAAAAATATTATATTAAAAAAATGATATAATAATATAATTTAGAATAATAATTTTGATACTATCAAACCAAACACATTTGTCCCCACAAAATATTACATTTTAAATAAATAATTTATAGAACAGACCCATCTCAAACACCCCAGGTGATTTACAGCATGTCATGTCCACAGGCCGGATGCAAAGCCATATACTATGGGGAAACTAAGGCCACTGTTCACAACAGAGCTGCTCAACACTTGTATACCTATAGAAGAGCAAAAAAGAACAGCGATAACTTTTCAATATTTCTGGAACATGAAAAGCAGACTGGCCATGTGTTCGAACCAGGCAACCCCAGGATTGTATGCCCTGAAACCAACGACTGTAAAAGAAAGATCAAAGAGGCGTACTTTATTGTTTGCGACAACAATTCTATCAATAGACGCGACACGTGTTTTTCCATTTCAAAAAAATGGTCAAACTGATTTGCATTTACATTTGCATATTTTTTATTTAATAACGCTGCATAAAGATTTATTACTTTCATCGGCCATGAATATGAGGGCAAACCTTGAAAGCGCTTGGCCCATTTAATAGTTTTAAGTGAAATTTGTTTTGTTTATTTGGAAGCTTCTTCATCAGCGAGTAAATCATTTTTAGGCTATAATTATTAAGTATAATTTTTATTCTACAATACACTATTTATTTAATTTTAAGTGATTACTTTTAAAATCTAGCTTTAGATACTTATTTAAAAAGACTTTTAATATACTATTTTATTATGGTCAGTTTTTCCAACCATATAAAATTACACCATTTAGCTTACTTGACTATCAGTATATAAATCTCTGATCATGAGGACATTTATTCTGATTAGATTTTCCATTTTACGTAATCATTGTTCTTACATATTCTTTCAAATGGTTTTTTTTTGTTTTGTCTTCTCTTTTTGTGAGTTGCATCAGAAATTGTATTTAAATTCAATCTTTCAAAGGCCTTGGGAGCCAATACATTAATACCTGTCCCTATGACCATGTGATTTTGATCATAAAGGGTTAAAATTGATCTGCTCAGGTTGATTTCATTTTTGATAACAATGCAATTATTGGATTTTGAACATATTACATCATTGAATTGGCATTACTCCTTATCCTGGTGTGTTACCATATTTTTCACATTCAGTATGTGTGCATGTCAATTTTAACAGGATTAGGCTGAATTGGTACAATATAATACACAAATCCACCTACAATCTTTCCAATTATTACTATGGAAAAATCGTTCAAAGTATTTGACTCAAAATATTTTATGGAGAAACTAAATAAAATATATGTATTGCAAAAAAAATATAAAATAGAAATATATAAATGAATAAAATTCATGGCATTAAGGCATACTAATAATAATAAAATAAGACAAAAAAATTATACCATCCGGTTTCTTTCTGGTTTCTTCATATTACCCATCTCTGAACTTTGGAACTTCTGAGTGTGCTATGAAATGTGGCAACAAGGTGGCAAGAACTTCCCTTTTTTTCAGCAAAACATAGACTTTGAGATGTTCATTGTCATCAGATGAAATTGGTGACTATATGGGCTGGTACACTGATATTAATGATCAATTTAAGTATTTTCATGTTTCTCAGCTTTCTTTCAAAAATCTTTGTAATAATGGTGGCATCCACTCAAGGATAAGTCTCACCACTCTGAAGGAATTATAATTTGAAACTCGTAGCAGCTTTCATAAAGTTCTATACAGCTTTTTGCCTATAATATTTCTCACAGTTCAACCAACACTGGATTGCCTGGATACTTTGCAGCAGAACTCACTCAGCAGACCAAAAAAATGAATAGTAGCATAGTGAACAAAATATGTCAGAGATCCCTCAGCCTCTGTTGAACACATTTTATAGTGCTCTCCACATAATACAAATTGGTATCCCCCTAGTACTATTGTATCAGCCAACTCTAAATTCTTCGCTAATTGATTGCAACAATTGATACAGTTTTTTTCACACTTTTTTCTTTATCTTTTATTTTCTATCTCTAATTTTCCACTCAGATCCATTTACTTTATCAAGAAATTCTGTGTATACCAATTTTCTAATTTGTAATACAATGGAAAAGCTTTTCTCTCTCCCATCTGTTATAAAGGATTAAAAAAAAAAAACAAATCTAAAATAAAATCACTTTAGATTTTTTCTGCCAATATTGGCATTCAATTACTTTTCATTTTTGTTTTTAAAGTATAATACAAAGTACAGGATGACCATTTCAGTCCATTAGTGAAAATTAAAATTTGCTCATACAATAACAACCTGCATTTGTTTTGACTTATTAACTGAAAAAAAAAGAAACATCAAAAAAGGAACCAGGTATGAACTCTGTTACTAAATAAATATATGTTTATTAAAAAAAAAGTGGTTATGCTTGCAAAAGATTTTCAATAAATGTGTTTAAATAAGCATTTATTTTATATAGCATATGTAAACAATTGTATTACAGTCAAATATCAGTCTTTCACGCTAATTGTGCATAAATACTATATCTTGTATTGGTGAGAAAGTATTCATTTATTATTAACACTCGCAAAGCATATGCACAATTAGCATGAAAGGCTGATATTTGACTGTAATGAATGTGTTTACTAAAGTTTATAGATGTTAATAATACAGATATCTAATACAGGAACAATATAGATATTTCAGGCTATATGTTATGAATAACAATGATTGATCAAAATTTGAAAAATATTGATGAGTAAATGAAGAGGCTTCACTGATATCATTAAAAAAAGCTTAAAATGGAAGAGGAATGGATATGTTACTAGAATAAATACCAATATATGAGCAACTAAAATATTAAACTGGATTCTAAAAAAATGTATCTGGCCTTAAAAAAGCCCACATATGAAATAGGTGAATGAGATCATGGAGTTTCTGCAGATGTATGGAAGTTTTAAATTGTTGGACTGATTTTTGTTGTGTTTAAATGTTAAAGCTTTAAATAACTAACAGCAGAGCCAAGATTTTTTTAAACTAATTCTATTAGATAAACAAGGATGCTGAAGGTATTAATCACTAGCTTAGTGACAGCTGGTTGATAAAAGATATTAGCATTTTTCATTCTTGTTTTATAATTAACTTGGAATATCTATTTATCTAGGTACTGATCAATAATTGAATAGCTAACTAGGATCAGCCTATTTATAAACTACAAAGCCTATTTATAAACTACAAAATTTTACTTTTACTGTACTCTAACCATATGCTCTTTATAAATACTAGCATTATGAACCTGTCTAATATATCTGTATGCATACATGAGTGCGTGTACGTGTATTTATCTCTATTGTTCTATATACGCATTAATATTAACTTCAATAAATTTTCTATTACATAAAATATTTTAATAAATCTTTTTTTTATGAATTTATCTCTTTTTTTATTATTTATTAACGAACACTATTTTATTTAGATTTATTTACGTAAAGAGAACAGATATATAATATTTTAAAATAAATGTTATATTTTAATTTTATTTAATTTTTTTATTTATTTCAATATCTTGAAATGTATAACATTTTCAAATTTGTTTTTATCGCATTTCAGTTTATTTTTAAATCTGAATACATAAAAATTTATTTGAAATAATAACTTAATTTATAAGATTTAAACGTAGTTTCTTAATTTAAATAATGAAATTCATAAATTAGATAAGTAATCAATAAAATTCACCAACTTTTTTTACTATTTGTAATCCGTTTGGAAATTTAAAAAAATAAGAATTAAACCATTCTCTAAAACTAATTTAAAGATAACTGATCTCTCATCACCTGGATCTATGCTTAAAATATTTGTTTCTTATTTTATATTTTCAAATGTATAAGTACATAATAAAATAGCTTTATTATGTAAGTTAAGATGTGAATTGTTGAAATACGCGCAGTTATTCAATCTGCTGTTTATTAAGCAAAATAAACATATAAAAAGTCACTTGCCATAAATAAGGTAAGAATTTTATTACTATTAAATGAATATAAAACTTTCTTCCTGAGGTGTTTCATTTTATTTAAAATACATTTCTAAAGGGTATATTTTTAAGTTGTTTTATATATATATGTCAAAGCGTTGACCTAGAAGCGAACCCGGGCCCGCTGCTTGGAAGGCAGTTATGCTAACCGCTAGGCCACCAACGCTTGACAAGTTGTTGTTTTTTTTTTTATTTGATAGATTTAACATATTCAAAAATATTCTAGTAGGGATATCACATAAAAATGATTTTTTAAAAAATCCTTCAAAGATATGAGGGTAAATATGTATTGCGCTCAACTATTATTTTATTTAAATGTCATTTAATCTTCTACCATCGGAAATTTTTTAAGTATTATTTTGAATACAAAATAATTTAATAACATCACAAAGTTATTGAAAACATTAAATGTATTAATCATCTACAATTGTGGGAGAAGAAATAATAATAAATTTAATATATATAAAAAAGAGAGCACATTCGAAAAATGCACAATTATAAAAAAAGTATCAGCAGGTTATCATGGAAAATGAAGATACTATCTATTTAATAAATACATACGTTTTTTTGTTTTTTTTTCACTCACTAAATTGTACATTTAAAAGTTTGTAATTTTTTGATTGATTCCTACATAAAGTATTTTTGAATTTATGAAAACTATTATAGAAAATTGATATTGATTGAATAAATTATCTCCCTCTTCATTTTCTAGTGATTGTAAATACAATATTAAAATGATAAATTATAAAATAAAAACTCAAATAAATTAAAAATTAGTAATAAATAAAATTGCTGCTATGGAATACCTATAATTCCTTTTTCTCATCTATTTTATTGTCAATGTTTTGTTTATCTCAAACAACAACAACAACAATAAATTAATAATTAAACATTTCTTTAATTAATTTTAAAACTGACTTTTGAAAAAAAAAAAAAACAATATTTGAAATGTGCAGATCTGATTTCTCTCCCTTCCTCCCTCTCTCTCTCTCTCTCTCTTTCTCTCTCTCTCTCTCTCTCTCTCTCTCTCTATCTATCTATCTATCTATCTATCTATCTATCTATCTATCTATCTATCTCTTTTTATGTGGAAGGAAAAAAAGTATTTTATATTAAAATTTTTACAATTCTTTATTATTTTAGATAATAGCATTAAAAAAAAAATCAAAACATTTCTTTCTAAAATATTGATATTGAAAGAAAAAAAAAAGACATTATTATTTTTCCTGATAGCCTACTAACAAAGAAGTGTAGAAAATTGAATTTTGTTTCATTTGCATACGTGGTTTATGACTTAATCCTTTCTTTAAACTATTTGCAGAATAGAGAAGTACTATTTTAAACAATAATTTGATTCATTGGATAAAAATAATGTTTTTGACTGTATCTTTTAACTTATTCGTCTTTAATTCATATTTAAAATATATATTAAAGTAGAAAAAGTTTTGTATATAAGATTAAGATAATTTTTCCATCATTGAAATTAAATCAAAGTTAATTATAGGAATGTTTAATTTTGTAATATAGATAGTAGAAGATTTTATTATTTTAAAAAAATCAGAATGCAAATATGTTTTTTTTTACTATTTTTATAAAAGGTAAAGAATAAAAATCATATTTTTTTATTTCATTTATGATAGAATATATAAAATATAGTATTTAATTTACCATGGTCCTACTTCAGTAAGTCACATCTCATGTAACAGAAATATTTATAAATTTTTAAATGCATCAAGTTTAACCATTTCACAGAGAAATAATCTGGCTGACCACCTTAGCATTATCTTGGCTCAATAAATATATCTATAGCTTGAAAATATTTTAAAATAATATTATGTCTTATACCAATGTTAGCCTTCAGAATTTATTTAAATAGTAATCTTTAAAAAAAACTCAATAATTTAAATTAAATGGCTGTAATTAATAAAAAATTATATGCTTATAATACAAACCAGAATAAGTATCTATAAATCCAATAATTCAAAGTATAATTATATATATATATAATGAAATATATATATATATATATATATATATATATCAAAATATTAATATATAACAAACTAACCAAAGGAAATACATATAAAAACAAAAAAATAAAGACTTATAAATCCAATAAATAATATAATATTTCAACCAGAGGACTGGTTTTCATCAGAAAGAAAAAAAAAAAAAACCAGTCCTCTGGTTGAAATATTATATTATTTATTGGATTTATAAGTCTTTATTTTTTTTTTTTTTATATTTTTGTTTTTATATTTTTGTTTTTTTATATATATACATTTTTAATCTATAAATCCAATAATTCAAAGTATAATTATATATATATATAATGAAAGTTAATTAAAAATGTGCATTTAATACTCTTCAATATCATTGGGTAACAGAAAGCTTAAGCTAAATAATTAAAATATATACAATCATTATCAAAAATGGAAATAAAAAAAGTTAATTATGTCATTTTTTCCAGATAAATTATAAAAAATAATAAAAATATACATAACAGCTATTATAAAAAATATATATTAATAATTATACATTAAAAACTTTTTGGCACATGATTTTATGATCTTATCAAATATTAAATATCTTTTTTAACCATTAATCTATTATTGCATATAGAGATCCACCTATTGTTTTATAATAGAAGTAATAATAACAATAAATAAAACATGAATAAAAGTTATGCTTCAGCAATACAGATTATTAGATATTCAAAAATGGTTGAAACAAATTAACTGTATAACATAACATTACAACAGAATAAATCAAACATATCCTTTATATAATTTTTTATGTATTTCTAAATGTCCAATTACTAACTAAATTTATTGAAGTTTTATAAATATTCATACAATTATCTTTGTTATACTTAATATAATTTGCTTCATATATATATATATATATATATATATATTGTAATGGAACGTATATGAGGCAGCCCACGATTGGACTAGCCAAATGTAATGGAACCTATATGTGGCAGCCCCAGGATTGGACTAGCCAAATGTAATGGAAACTATATGGTAGCTTACAATTGGATAAGCTAAATATAATAGAACGTTTATTAGGTATTCCATTAAAATTAAAGAATGAAGAAAAACAAAATTATTCCAGTTATATTTAAATAAATTGTTTAAATGCCCTTCCAGCTAGCTATACATAAAACAAATCTAAAATCATGCAAAGCAATGAGATCTATCTTTATAATTTATTTTTAAAGATGATGTGACTAATTAATCAATATATATATATATATATCAGAAACAAAGGGACTTTTACTAAATTCAAATATACACATCTAACTATGTAAATTTATGTACCTCTAAATATATAAATGAATAATAATATGTGTAAGTGACCTACAAACCAAATAATAAATGAAATATGAAATTATCTTTTATTATTTATAAATTCAATTAATTTCATAATAACTTTGGCATTAAAAGAAAATAAGAATAACATAGTATCGCTCTTTTAAATAATTACAAAGGCATTATTTATAAAAACAAATAGTACATCCTTTATTTTATGTTATAGTTCAACTTTAAATAATATTGATGTTTTAAATATAAATACAAAGAATAACTATATGTATATACTTGTAATAAGTATATATAGATTAAATATATAAAGACATATTTTTGCCTAACCATTATAATATATAAATATAACAATTCATATATAACTTCAACCTATAAATTACATTTTAAGATTTTTAAATTATTTAAGATAATTGTCTGAACATCTGTTATACGTTTAATATTATTATAAAACAAGATGCTTAAATTGATTATTTATATAACGTTATATTTTATAATGAAAAATAAAATAAACAAACCAAAAATATCGATCTCAAAAATATATTTATACATATAAAATTCTTTACTACCTTTTTAAAAGTTCCTTAGTTAGTTTTCCTTTAAAAGTTAATTTACTCCATGAGTTATTTCTTTATCCGTTTACTATTATTATTAGAATGCATTCTGTCGAAGGTGAAGAAACTATTATGTTAAAGAAAATTGTTAATTCCTAGACACATGCATATTTTATCCTTTCAAAATTTCCTTCATTAAAAAAAAAATAAATAAACAAATTGAAATATTAAATCCAGCATGTCAATTCCTATTACTTCCAGATTATGATTAAATTAACGATTATACATTTAAGATAGCTATATCAAATTTCAGCTCCAAACGCGACGAAATTTATACATTGAATTTTTTTATTTAGTTGTTCCATTGAAAATTGCCTTGGAATAAATGAAAGCGATGATGCAGCTTCCTGGCTGCGATTCTTGATTAACCTGCCATAATTTATGTGTTTACCATAAGATATATATATTATTTCAGTATTTTGAAGAATAGTAAATTTTATAGAAATAAAGTACAATAAAATCTTTATTTTTCAGTTGTTTGTTCTATATCTATTCCAATAATAATATATCAAAAAAATGGCTTCCTTTATTGTTGTTGCTATCGTTCCATGCGCCAGCAGATGCTATTTTAAAACTCATGTTATATATGTTCTCTTTTAAAACAATTAACATTAAAATAAAAATAAAATATCAAGTATATATATATAAAATATTAAATTGAAAATTTGATATCTTTAAAAATATACATATATTATAATTTATTACATTTAATAATCATTGTAAATAAAATAATTTTTTTATAATTAACAATTTATATGTCCTTATTTATTTTAATAATTAAATGTTTATTATGATGTACTATCAATATATATAAATAAAACAATAACTTCAAATAATAACTATATTTAATAAACATAAAAGAAAAATTTAAATATTTCATATGTAAACATCAACTTAAAGAGATTTTTTTTTAATAACAAATGATAATTTAAAAATATAATATCGACTTATCGATATTTACAATACCCTCTAATCCACCGAAAAAAAAAATGTCTTTGCAAATAACTAATTAATTAAGAGATATCGAAAAATTTTTCAAATTTATAATCTTTCTAAGCTAAATAATCCTTTAAAAATCACAAATCAGTGATACAACTTTAACATTAAAGAACTCTTGAAAATCATTTTGAAAATCATTCTATTCTATTTTAAGTCTTTTCAATTTAACTTTAGGTTTATTTAAATCTCTTTCCTTAACTATATTTTCTCGAAGAAAACCTTTATTATTTATCTTTCTATCTATAACTCTAAGTTTAACTTTGGCCTTTCCAATATCTCTTTCTTTATCAATAATCTTTCTGCTAATATTTAAATTGAATACCTTTTTATTTCTCTCAAATTTTAATAAGATATATCTTATGAATTTTGTCCTACTAGCATACTTGTAAAATAGGTCTTTTCTAGTGCAGTAATGGTACAAATTATCACTCAAATATCCAGGTTCTAATATATATAAAAATATGCTTTCTTTGTACCACATAAAATTACCATGATATTGTTCTTTATATTGACTTTGATAAACACATTCTGTTCTTTCTAGTAATTTTTGAGAGTTAATTTTAATCTTTTCTGGTAAACTTAATTCAACTTCTAAAGTTTGAGCACTTTCATTCATTTTATTATAATGCATTTTTATTTCTCCTAACTCTAGAGTATTATTGTCTAACCATTGAAAACCTAACTGTCCAATTTCTAAATTGTCAACAGTGTCCTTTAATCTTTCACAACTTAATTCTTCATTTTTAAAATTTTTTTCATTTACTAAATCTATCAATGGTTTATCTTTTTCCTTATCATCTATCAACTCAACAGACGGTATATTTGCTTCTAGTTCTTTAGTAACCAATTCAACAGATTCCTTTTGAATCTCTATTTCTTCATGAATTAACTCACTATCTGTACTAATTTTTTCAACAGATAACTGGGTTTCATCACTAGTTAATTTAATAAAAAATTTGTCTTTTCTTAAATCATCTTCTGCTATCTTATCAAATGATACATTATCATTTACATCCTTATTAACTAATTTAAGAGAATCTTTGTTTTCTTCTGCCAAACTACTACATAAGTTAATATTTTCATTAACTATTTTAATTCCTTCTGGATTTGCTTTTCTTATTATTTTAACAAGTTGTCTATTTTCTGCCACATCCTTTCGTACCTCTATTTCATAATTTTTACAAGTTTCAATTTCATTATTATTTATATATTCTGAAAGGGGTCTTAATTTTCCTTGAATTTGATCCAATTTAACATCTATTTCTTGTATACGATTAGAAGTAACTTCATTTACTACATTAATACGTTCGTTTATATCTTGTAATTTATTAATATCAATCAACTGTTCCTCTTGCTGCAATCCCACAGCAATTTTAACTTCAGCAGAGATAGTCGTATATAGGTTTTTAAATGAAGATTCATTATCAATTTTCAATGCTTGGAACTTATCCCATAATACTTTATTACCATTAATAATCTTTTCCTCAAATTTCCCATGTTCTTTCTTAGATTCTTCTAATCTGGCCATAATTCCTTGATTTTCTTCCTTCATTTCATTATTTATTTCTTCAATTTTTGCTTTTAAAGAATTAGCTTCCACTATTGTCTCTTCTCTATATTTTTCTATCTTTTCATTAAATTTTATTTCTACTCTTCTAACACTATTATCTACCAGAGCTTTTAATTCATTAGAATTGACTTTCATCTCAACTCTAAGTTCATCATATTTAGATTCTAGCTTCTGAGAAAGTTCATTAGAGTTGGTTTTCATCT